>PQWD01011218.1:0-34143 GCA_019425675.1 Leucinodes orbonalis | reverse complement strand
GTCCACACGGGCCCAGTGCAAATTGGCCAACTTCACGCACAACCCTTGAATTTCTTCGCAGGTTTCCTCAGAATGTTTTCCTTCGCCTTAAGAGCGTCGAATAAACGTACATATAATTTCGAAAAAGACATTGATACCTAGTGGGATTTGAAACTGCACCCTCCAGATTCGAGGAAAACAGTTCACACAAATGAAAATGTAATTTTTACAAAAAATATATACGTGTTTGTAAAATAATGTACATAAAGTATGTGTGTCTCACTCCAGAACTCGACTCCTCCAACGACTATCGATTAAATCCTTAACTGTTAAGAAATCAGACACAATAGGAAATCGATTGTTAGACGCCTCTCTCAAATGGAGACAACACGAGGGTTAATTCAATTCAATTCAAAACGTTTATTTCAGACCGGTAAGCCTATATAAAAAGTTAGTAACAATTTCCTTACAAAACTGATGTTAGTAAATACAATTAAATTATCAATTTAATTCATGTGAATAGTCACCCACCTCGAGTAGAGAGGTGACTCCCATCGGTTAATATAACTGGATTGAGATTTAAGAACATATTTCTTTAAACGTCATTGTTCACTATCCAGATTTTTCATATCCTACTGAACACTTTTCCATATATATTTATTACTGGCTTGTGCACGCGCCATCGCTCGCGTTAAATCCGAGTTAAAACGGTTGCCTTACATGGTTACGAATGCAGAATATTATTTTACGCTGCTTTAGATGATATTATACGTGTTAACATCGATTTTAGCTTCCTTCCTAAAAATTCGAAAAGTCCGATATAATATTTTTCTCCTGCTTTATGACTTTGGGGGCCGATTTCCGAACAAAATGGATGCATGTTTTGACAAATAGACGCCATACCAAATTTTAGTTCACTACCTTGAAAATTGCAGATTGCTCCATACAAACTTCCACCTTCCATTTTACCACCACCACCCGTTTCCAGGTTACCATATATCACTACACCAAATGTCATCAAAATCTGTTCAGGCTCTTAGGCGTGAAGCGACACCAGACAGAGTTATTTCCGAAATAATTTTAGTAGGCATGTATGTACCAAATTAAATTATGGAATACGTCACACCATGATTTAAATCAAGCGTCCATAGATTATATACTCGTATGTTGTCTTCAATCATCATGTTACCCTTTTGATATATAAACAGTATTTAATTTTAAATGTGGTAGTTTTCATTGGTGATTTCATTCCTAACATGTTTAATTTGCAGTGGGTGTACATATTGTAGTTAATTTGCTCGTGTATTGTAATTATATATCTCATATAGCCTATATATTGTATATGAGTAGTCGAAAATGTGGTAGTTATAGTATAGTAAATGTAGTTAACTGATGTGCACAATGTATGGTAATATGGTCATAACCGATGTCGTATTCTAGATTTGCTTATTCCCAGTAACATACTCAGTTAAATTCCTTTTTATCAGTATGCTCAGTGTTCATTGTCAATATTGGAATGCCAGTCATGGCCATTCTCGCTAATTGCCTACACGGTGGGCCAACGATTCGGTATTCGATAAAGGGAAAAAATAAAAGCAAAAATTTCATGGAGAGTACTCGTGCATATTGGCAGTGCATCCGATCACAGAACCACGGAAATATCTCTTTATTGGAATCTACTTACTCCAACGCTGATTCGAATCCGACTGGTGAAAAACATGTATATAACTGTACTCGGTACAGAACTGTTTTGGTAAAGTACGAAGTACAATATCTGTGATCACAAATAAATGTGAATACGAATGGTGCACTGTTTCGAGCCGGGATACACGGAAGATAAATAAGTTCTATAGGAACTGCTGCCGTTATTTCAATGCATACGCTGGGCTATAAGTAATCATTATAATAAACATTGCGAAGTGTGATTGACCATATATTGCTCATAAATATTTTAGCGAAGATATTAAAAAGTTTTATCAATAATCATAATAAGTTTAAAAATAACGATATAACTGTTTCTGTTGTTAAAATTATTGCCCATTTCAGGTACTTGAAGGTGAGACTGATGATTTTTGTGTTTTATTTTGTATTTTCGAAAGATTCTTACTTGAAACTAAAGTGATATCGGCAGATCATCTTGCAGATATAAACAAGCAGAGACAATGAGAAATATCTCAAAAGAACAAAGATTTTGATAATAACAACAAAGTTTCAACTTAACTTTTTGATACTGCATGATAATGAACAAACTATAATCTTGCAGTTGTGAATTCTGATTTGAAAATCGGATTCGTTAACATACTCAAAGATCCAACTTCCAATACTGCTTGTTCTGATGGGTTTTTAAAGTTTCAAGAGTAATTGAGAGAGAGAAAGAGAGAGACAATAAACACAGAGTTGTTCACACAGTGGTACCTGAACATGTGGCCAGGGAGGCCGGGGCAAGCTGACACGATATGCGACGACGGAAGAAGACGAGGCTACACTCAGGGAACTTCTACTTAGGTACGTGAAACACCCTAGAAAACCGAAGATAGCTTAACGCCTTAAAATTGGCTTCATTGCATTCGATTCATACGATCTATGTCGATATCTCCTTCATACACCTTAGCTTGGCATCCCAAATATCTTTTATTGCAGATATGACGATGCGTTTTACGCGGTGATCAACCATTTCACAAATACCATGACACCGGATCAATAGCGACGATGGCCATGATACGTTTTCTAATGCCTCATTTTACCGAGAAGCTTACTGCACCGTGGTGAAGCACCACTAGTGGCGATCGGCTTGCATGTATGTAACTGTCTTGTGTTTTTTTAATTAGTTATGTGTGCAGTGCATATGCCGAGAATTCGTGGCTCAGACGCGACCCTTAAAACGTCAAAAAAAGTAAAAGACACACATCGGCATAATGATGTGCACCGTCTGTGAGCGGCACACACGGGCGTGTTTGAATATTTCCCTCGGTGACGCTCATTAAGTTGAGTATGAAATGAATAGAATGCCGATCCTCCCTCTGGAGACATATTTTTAATCGTCGCGGGTAATATAGCACTGCAAGGATCATTATGTCGAAATTCAGACGCGCATCCTCGGCAACTGTGTCGCTACTTGTACCCTGAGGTCATGTACAGTTTTAAATACTTCAGTATAACCATTAACAGCATATTTCATGGCGTTAACGGCACTCTCACTAAGCTTCTAATATTTTAGGCACTAACATTAACATTGTTGGCTATTTACCAGAACTGACGAGCTTTATGCTTATATATAAGTCGTCAATATACTTTAAGATATATTACAACTACTCCATATAATTTATCAATATAGGGAGTTATGAAAGGTATTTCACATCGCGTTTATTCATTTGGAATAGTGTTGTATTCAAAATTCCAGTTAATATGGATATTTATCCCTCTCAGAGTCGATTACACATGAATTGATATGAATGAAAGTTATTCGGTCGGCGACGCCGATCTGTATTTCGGTCCGTGAATGTGCATTTTTCACTTGATTTATTTAGTTGATATTGATGTTTCACATGAAAATTATTTTGTATTAACTTTATTTTATCAAAAAGTGTAGTGTGCTATTTGCCAGTTAACTTTTATTGGTACATTATGTTCGATATTACTAACAAAAACTATATAAGCATTAAATTTCTAAACATATCAATAAAATTACTTTAGGATGAACGCTTATATTAAGCGTTTATCCTGCATTTGAAATGTACTGATTCAATTTAAAGATTACATCGTTGAACTAATAATTAAGATGAGTTATAAAAAAATTAAATTATACATTGCAATAAATCTGATCTAGTACGCGTAAAGTTATTATATAATTTAATTTAGATGGAGCATTAAAATGTCAGATAAAATATTGTTTACGAAAAAATTATATGATTTAGCTAGCGAATTAGTATGCGACTGTTCAATTCTTTGTTTCTCACAAATTTTGCTTGCTCATAACAGTAATCAAACTAGTAGCGAAGAGCAGATTGCGGGATGCAATTTTCAGAATATACCTCTTTATTCTCTGCACGCTCTGTTTGTTTACCACTAGATGAAATGTGGAAACTTTGCGATGTTAGACTAACTAGTTCTCTCAGAGCCCATTGTTTGAACTCAGTATCTGAGACTGATTATTAACATTTAACTCTATCGAGCATTATGTTTTCAGATGAAATATTATTCTCGTGGCTCATACATCAAAAGATATTGATGTTAACTTTATATAAATGACAAGCAAACTTTTGGTAACACCATATTTGTATAATTGTTACTTTTAGAATAATTGTGGATTCATATAAATGGTTAAGAACCTACGATTTATAATATGTACATATTATTATCTGGGGCTGTTGCTGTGTCTTTTCGCTTTTACATATGTAAAAGCGAAAAAATCTAATACGCTACGATTGACATCACGACAGCGAGGGACTTTTCGGAGAATACGAAATTCAATAAATGCCTTTACAATCATCGTTTAACATTGTTCAATTACAATCGACTTCACTTACAGTTTTTGTTCCCTTTGTCTTCCAATAGATATTTAAAACAAATTAAATCTACAGTAACAATTAATTGACAGCTTCAATTAAAATGAGCTGTTTATTTATTTCTTGTTTTATGCTTGCCAGAAAATGTAACATATCAGACCGAATTTCTAATGTATATTAGTATAGATTTTAAATAAACAATTAGAAATGATTCAGATTTATGAAGCTAGTTTATATCTATCTTGTTAATTCAATAACTTGTTAATGTATGAGGATGTATTTAAATATATCTTGTTAATGTATGAGATAAAATATTTTAAACTTATCAATAACCTTTTTAAAATAAGTCTAAAACATCTCTATAGCATAGCATTTTTCTACATAAAGGTAAAACTAGGTAATGTCAATACAAATATTAAAAATTGTATTTCTGGTTTGTAGCCTTCAAAGACAGGTGAGCGTCATGAGTATGAATCTCACCGCTAAGCTGGACGATCTGCAGAGGGGGGACCGGCAGCTCGAGACCACCGTGGCCCTCTGCGAGATCAGGACCCAGCTGCAGGAACTAACCAAGAGTGTGGAGTCATGCCAGAGTGAGGTCTCCGAGGTGAGTTCGCATTGACACAATACTTAACAATCATAGCTTCACGAATCAGAAATTTGAAAATGGCCGTTGGGCTAGTCATGTATGTCGCAGAATTGGTGATCGATGGGGACGAGATATGAAGTCAAGATCCTTATTTCGCAAGGCTTTCGCAAGGACACGATCAGAAAAGCGGAAGACCGGGATATCGGGCGTGAAATCAGGGGGACCTATTTACAACAGTTTACTGTGATAAGTTGAAGAGATAGACTTAGAATCTAACCCAACACAGAAAGCAGATACATAATAGGTAAATAATTTGCGCCTGTATCAAATAAATATCTACCGAAATTCACACAGTGTTATCTAGACCTAATTTAAGCAAGGATCTTGTACAATTAGTACTGAACACCTTTTAAAAATTCGTATATACTTTATTGTAAAATGATATAAAAAAACGCCCAGTTCAATAATCACATACAATGACAATCTACACCACATGAATAGTCAAATTATTATAAGAACTTATATAATTGTTTATCATTATGCACTCCAAACAAAACGTGCCAGAATTATGAAACAACCGTTTCAGTCTTCTATTGGTCTAAATCTAATGTAGTTGGAATCTTCCTACTCTGAGATTCCAACTACACACTGAAATCCATCACTGACTGCATTGTTTGATGAAATATTATACATCCAATCAGCCGCCAAAGTAACTGGAATATCGGAGCTGCAATTTGTGCATCTCTACGCCGTTGTTATTAATCAACTCATGTAACTTGAACGGATCCCGTTATCACTAATGCAGTCAGCAAACAGCGTCTTGTTACGGTGAACCTAATTGTAATTACATTTCCTAACTATTCAATGAGTATACATGACTAATAGCTATTGACTCGACGATGGCTAGTACGTGTAATGTAAACGGGTCAACTAAACGTCAAGTCTACTATTTCACTTGACAAGACAACACTTTACAACCCAAATGTAAATTTGGTATTCCGGCGAAATGTTAAAGTCAATGGTTTAAAATTTTAAAGCAGTAATTATATACAACGGACTCCCGTTAGTTTAACAAACATTTTGCATGGCAGTGATTGTATTGAATTTTTCGGATTGTAATATTTTTTTTTAGAAAAGTGTACCTAGTTATCTGGCTAATTTCATATTTGCAAGAGTTGTCTGCGTGGAAAGCAGTACCTTACACGATATAAATTGTACTATTCTACACAATAAAATCACCGTAGCGCCTAAAGCTTTTTGAACTGGGATGTCGTCTAACTTTAATGTCCTTTCGATATAATCTGACTAGAAAAAGAGAGTATCACATGCAGCTTTTGTCAGAATGTGAAGCAAAGGATTCCATTCAGACAAGTTTGACATTCCGCGCATTTGTGCAATTTGAACTAAGCGTATTTGACGTCATTTCTAAAGGGTGGAAACTCTGTCAACGTGCGCATTCAGAACGTTCCCTTTCAAATTAAGCTTGAATAAGTCTTTCTGGCTGAGCTAGCTTTACACTGAGCTGGATTTCTGACACTTTGCCAGAATGAAATTGTATTAATATTTTGACAATATTAGATACTCAGCGAGGAGTTTCACTAGTTGGCTAACAATATTGGCTCCTAGTTTATGGCTGTGGCTGGAAACAAATGACAAAATGTCCATTCGAATTTTCCACGGGGCGTTGATAACAGTATTGAATTATCCTGCCTGTCTTTTTTAAACGATATTACCCAATCAAGCCAACAGACGACTTTGTGATGAAAATATACAAGAAAAAGTAAAGTAGTAAGAATTGTCTTAGATTTTTTGAAGATCTTCCAGTCAATAGGGTTTTGATCATATAAATGTGCATGCGCAGGTGAAGCGAGACATGGTGGCCATCAAACAGGAGTTGGACACGGTGCAACAGGTGAAGGACGAGATCGAAGAGCTGCGGGAGTATGTAGACCGCCTGGAGGAGCACTCACAAAGGAGGAAGCTTCGACTGCTCGAGCAGGTGGGTGGGGGTCTTGCCTCAATGCATTTGCGAAGATATTATTCATTCTGCAATAGATATACGAAATAAAGGGCGCTAGAGAGTATTGTAAAGTTAAAATTATCCATTCGAGTATTTCGACCAATCGATTATATGCAGGACATATGAAAGTTCCAGCTCAACAGCCGAAAAGCTTTATTTTTCCTTTTATTTCAGCTATCCTTAAATATGACGTTCACATTAAAATCAAATATACATCACAAATTTTATAAATGTAACTTGTTAATCGTCGTAAGTATAGTACGATTCACCAAAGAAGACAAAAATGGCGGCCGTTGCGCATGTACACTAATGAACAAAATACTTACATCAAAATATTTTTATTTTAATTAAAATTCATTCAAATTCTATTATAAATGTTCAGGATTAAACATACCTATGTAATTAAACATAATTCAAATTTTACTTTGTCACATAGTTTTTTCATTCTTGTGGAACCATTAGATTAACTTTTTCTTTTATAAAATTAATTACGCTGCTTATATCCCACTTAACGTTTTTGCTACTAACATAACTTTTTACGGAGGCCCAAGCCATTTCTATAGGATTTAAATCCGGATGGTAAGGTGGGAGACGGAGAATATTATGACCATGTTCTATGAAAATTTTATCTATTATATATTAGAGTATTTCTTTAAGCGTAAAAGGAAATTAATATTTTAATGATAGTGAAACAATATTTTTCTTCATTAAAATAATCAATCATGTAGAAATATAACAAATAATCATGGGATAATATAATCAGCAAAGTACCAACAAGTATTTCAAAATATAGGTAATGGTTCTGTTTTTCTATTCAAATTAATCCGATATTTTTTATTTATTATGTCTGTTATAGATTCATTAAAGGTGGATATATTGATTTAATTTTTTCAACAAAATTGCAAGACTTGCGAAACCTTGTCAACAATCTACTTACAAAATATATTTAAACTCGTATATCATCCTTCTCGCCTGGCTTTTCGAAGCAACATATACTAGAGAATTTCAATGAATGGCTCAGAAACAAAAAAAAACAATAAATAATAAAATGCAACAAACAGTTTTCCTTCCGACTGTATTCTAGAGTACTGTCAGCGCGCCAAATTCAATATAGGCGAATAGCGATAGAGCAACCTTGTCCTCAGAAACGCGCCGACCAATGGTTGCCCGCTCTTACAATATTACTCCGCCCTCTGCCGTACCCTAATAGGACTAAAAAATGACTTTGCGCATAGTCTTCTTTCGTGAATCGTACAACAGATGCCGTTCTTAACTATATTTATAGAGAAGAAGTGACAACAAAAGTGATGACTGGTTTTTAAAGATTTTGCATTACTATATTATATCATATAATTAATGATTAAGTAAAACGTGAAGCCACTTCCATAAAGAACTTCAAGTTCAGGGTTGAATATTTGAAAAAATCTATCATACAGTTCGTTATCCATTAGTCGGTCTCAATTATAATTTAGCTAAACGAGGCACGTTTTTGAATTGCTTTAAATCGAATAAAAGTGCATGTACTTGTGAAGTGTATACGTGTGTTATCCGATTAAATCTGAGCTATAACGTAAATGTAATATGATTTATTTAAATCCCTGCAAAATTGGGTCAATTTTCTTATCAGGCACAGGACGTCAGAAGAGGATATTTATTATTTTTTGAATTTTCGGGAGAATTGCGACGTCGATAACAATAATCAATGTTTCAAACATATTCTTTCTGTGTCAGTAAGAGGTTAAGCGAATTCATAGCGACATTACTGCCATAAAAAACGTAGTTCTGATTGTTAAGGTAACGATTCTAAGGTTTGATAATTAGACATTTTGGCACCGAACAAATCTAGACAAAAAGGCAATCAGTAGGTAAGTTAATGGTACAAATGTTACTGATTTATCCCGCTATTGGGGCAAATTATAGTATGGTAAAAACTTCAATAAGGCGCAAACTGAATACTAAAAATGAATTCGAAAGCCTCGTGCAGTTCCAAAATGAATTATCCAGTGTTATAATGTTAAACACATTTCTCCCGCTAATTGGTAGCGTGACAGATTGTGACCGACACATCGGTACGGACACTCGAAATGCCAGTCAACATGTAATTAATGTGGGCAAATGGTTTTATGATCGACCGCTGCAAATTTTGAGTGTGCAAATTGACGTTTGTTCTGCAAAAGCGCTTTGTCCGTCAATTGAGTTTGTGAGGACTGTTGTGTTGGTGATATAACTTGATTGTCTGTGAGGATTGTGTTCAGAGGCATGTTTACAAAAAAGAGCGCTCTCTGAAATTTGCTGTTATGTTTGCTTTAATTTTTCTATTTCGAAATAAACAATTATTAACAATAAAGTTTTGTTAAACTGGAATATTTACTATTAGAAGTAGTAGTTGGATGATTCAAACTTCAGCGATTTTCCGGTTTGCAGACAAATAAAAAATACCGTGAGAGATTTTAAACTGTATAATTTATTGCATTTTTCGATTGCAAGCGGAGGAAGTCGACTTGCCTGATTTTATTTATTGCCCTGGCTTCTGAATAAGTTTCATAAAAACTGAGGACGAAAATACTCGTATTTATTATGAATTGTTTATATTATTAATTTGATTTTCTAGTTTAATATCTGAACACTTATAAAAAATATTAATAACGCTAACAACTAATACAATAATGGTACATCCATCTTCTATAATATTTTAAATTTGGTTATTCAAATACAAACAAAACAATCAAAAAGCTTTTAAATTGTAATGGAGATCAAATTCAAAAGAAACATTTGAAGACGATTTACTTTTGATTGTTCAATTATGCTACTGGATAGCAAAACTAAACACTTTTAAGCATTTTCGTCTAATACACTCTAGATAATTTAACAATGCTTAAAATAATATTTTAAGAATCTTCAATATGAGATTTTTAAATAAGGAGCCGTAATTAATGTTAATTTAGCGTAACAAAGGCGAATAATATTTGGAAAACCAATTCTGATACAAATATTATTATCTTTTTCACTCAGCCCAGGATAAAAGTGTAAGCTTATTTCTTTCTAACATGTGTATATAGTGTCAGTCGTACTTGTCTCACTGTGTCACAGAAGTCACTAGGTCACAGGATATCTGTCTGTGTTCGGTCGCTTATGTCATTTGTTACATTTGTATTGCTTTTATCATGCAATTTTGGTTCTAGGGTCTAACTTTCTTCCTATCGTACGCCATCTTGGCTGCGGTCCTGGGCATGCTGCAGTTCGGTTACAACACTGGCGTCATCAACGCTCCTGGCAAAGTATGTGGAACTCTATAATATTATCGAAGTATTTATCGAACTAAGTTATCGTTCGGGCGGTTTGCGGTTTGCCGAACGACCTTACCAACTGTCCAAGTTATCGAATTTATCGGACAATGCAATCTTCCTAAAACCAAAGATAGCTGGAGCCAGTTATTCCCAGTTGAGTTGATAACTGGATAGATATTCTAGATAGTTTAATTAGTTTGGGAAATATGAATTTGTTTTTGGCACTGGCAGATTTCAGCGAATAGATTGCAATTGACGTATGATATTATTAGCATCAAACAGATAGGATTTGTATTCAAGTATAATCTTGAATTCTTTCTAACTTGGACGATATTTGCAACTATGTACATGATCGACATAACTCTACAGCAGAATTTGCACTCTTTGCAGAACATCGCAAATTTCATGAAGGACGTATACAAAAACCGCTACGGACTCGACCTGCACGATGACACGGTGAACAAACTTTACTCCATCGCAGTCAGTATTTTCGCCATCGGTGGAATGCTGGGAGGTTTCTCTGGAGGAATGATAGCCAACCGATTTGGAAGGTAAGAAAACTACTGTTTTGTCGTTATGATTCCTAAATGTATTTAAATACACAATACAAATATTTAATCTAAATCATTACTTAATTATAAACAACAACAGTACCTATTTCTATGAAGTTGTTGACTTTATTATCAGGAAAGGGGGTCTCCTGCTGAACAACATTCTCGGCATCAGCGGCGCCAGTTTGATGGGCTTCATAAGATATCCACTGCTACGAACTACTTTTCGGTAGATTTATCATAGAGTCAACTGCGGTGAGTGAAGAGCCAACAACTAAATCATATGTGCATGTATCAATAGTCTTTAGTTATCTTTTATTTTCTTCAGACTGACACCTCCCTAGTGGCAATGTCATATCGAGATCGCGCGCGTCAACTTCGAGGGCGGACTGGGCACGGTCAATCAGCTGGCAGTTACGGTGGCTTGTTGCTGTCCAGGTTCTAGCATCGAACAGATCTTAGGCACTGACGAGGGTTGGCCGATATTGTTAGGTGAGTAAAAACTGTAATTTCCGTTATAAGAAATAAATGTGACAGTTCTGATCCTGGGTTTTGTGCAGGGACTCGCTCTGCCCCGCGATCTTGCATTAATCCTGCTACAGCTTGCCCTCTGAGTTCCCCGGTACCTGCTATCACACGCAATGGGAAGAAGAGGCTAGGCGAGCACTCCGAAGACTTCGGCTAGTAATCAAGTAAGTACGCGTATCATTACACAAGTGAGATGATTAAAGACGTACTTAAAATAAGTCAGTCAACTTTAGTCTTCATTCGTGAGGAAATTCATGATTAAATTTGAAGATGTATTGCGATTAAAGTTTTTGTATGTATCAATGATTTCATATTATTGGAAACTTACGTCATATTTCAGCATTCTAAAAACAATTGCGGAGGATAACTATTCCCCTATTATAATTAAAATGGTGCATTCAGTGAATAGCTTAAGTATACACTAGGTTATAAGTTATTAATATAATACTAACACCATATGGGTTACTGGTCCGAATAAACAAATTATTATTATTAATTATTATTATTATTTAATTGATATAAATTTAAACCGGGCAATATTATTGCAAAGGTGGAAGAAGATATTGAGAGATGCTGAGAGGAGCGTGCCCAGCAGGCAGAAGCATCTATCTCCATGAGGGAATTGCTCTGTTCACCGACACTACGAGCACCACTTCTCATCGGTGTGGTTATGCAACTATCCCAGCAACTGAGTGGCATCAATGCGGTATGATACGGATCTTAACTTAAAACTAACAATATTTAGAAAGTAATTATTGGACCCAGTAAGTATCATAGATTTTACGTTTGGCTTCAAATCAATCTTTAGCTCATGTTTTGTTATGACATCTTATGTGCAGGTTTTTTACTATTAATCGTTTCTCTTCACGTGTCCGGCCTCACTGACGAGTCAGCCAGTTTGCTACCATGGGCATCGGTGCCATAATGGTCGGCATGACTTGGTTTCACTTCCTCTGATGGACCGCACAGGCCGGCGCACGCTTCATCTCTATGGACTCGGCGGATGTTCATATTTTAATTCATCACCATCTCGTTTTGATCAAGGTGTGTCTTATTAAATACTGGTGTAAGTGCGATGCGGTAGGTAGGACAATAAATGAAATTAATTCTACCCGGCAATTAGCAATGGAGATGGTGGGTTACTGTCCAACTGCGCGAATAATGGGTTTTTAAAATAAAACTGTTATATATTTTATTAAATTACCACAAATTTTAAATCTAACCCTCTCAAACTAACACAAATTTACATAAACGCAGACAGATAATTTAATGGGATAAAAGTGAGTCATGGTGTAATACGTTGCTAAAGACAAACCTTCGTGACTTATACTAATCAGAACTATTGTTGTATGAAATATGATAGTGAACTACTGGGTTCAAATATTGCTAGCATAGGTTATCGTATTGCATTTGTGTTGTTACGGTAATATAAATCAAGTTTTAAAAACTTTAATACTACATCTAGTTCTGGCAGACGTTATTATAGTCTAATTTTCTAAATCAAAGGTACAGATGGAAAATGAAAATACTTTTTTCATTTACATACATTCTATCAAAATGTATCTTAAGAACTTTAAGGCACATTCATCGTTATCCGTCAGAATTACTGCTATGCAATATAGGCAGAACCTCAAACATAGATTAGTGATGATCGATCACTTTTTTAATTGTTAAGACAGTATGTATCAATGAGATCATTCGGTTATAAAAATATCTTAATCGTTCATGTACATATACTTGATAAACCGTCGCGGTTTTAATAAATAAACAAACATTAACTCTAATATTCAAAATATTGCTAAGTACACTAGAATTGTAAAGGAGTATTTTAAGGAAATCTGACTTCCGCTCCTTTATTCGATAGTGGAGAGATTTAATAATATCTAAGTATTTACTGACATTTCACTAACTTTATTTATAAGTATTGTGGCCTTATTTCTTAAGTTTACTGCGACTCATTTATTTATATTTAAATATAACATAAATAAATAAGTGTATTATAATTCATAATAAATTAATGTAACAACAATGAAGGTAAATTAAGATATAAGGCTAATTTCTCAAAGATACTGGTTGATCGTAAGTTGGTTTCAAGTAGTCTTGTCATATTCTATTGTGACGTTTGTGTATTCTACTACGAATCTTAAATGCACTGAACTATTAACCAATACCTTTGCTAGTAATCTGCTTGCGCACGCTTTTACTTAGCTTTTTTCAATTTAATTTGCTACATACTTTCTTTCACTCTGTCTTGTTTTTTGTGTCATTGTCTTTTTTTATTGAGACATACATTGACTGTTTTTATTTTATTATATCTTTGTCTTTCTATTACAGAGTAGCATGCACCACTATATTTTGTATTTTGTTTTCTTTCCACTTTCACTTGTAATTATTGGTTTGCTTCTGCTTAACGCTAGATTCCCCCCTTATTCGACTTTCCTGTATCCGAAACCGTACTCTCGGTAGGAAAGCTGTAATTTAAAAAATACAAGAAATAAATTGTCAAATATAAATGTCAGAGACATCACCCACGCAGCACACACGTTTTTGTTTACCACAAAACATGATGAGGTTTTTATTCGGTATGAAGGCGGGGAGCTCTAGCGCACGCATACTGATGCGAAACCTATCACTAACACTGCTCAAAAGCAGAAGGCACTTTTCTATAGCATATGCATAGACAAGTGGGTACTTCACTACGCTATGGCACAACTGGGACTTGCGATCCTTCGGCCACGCGAAGCACATCAACAAGCAGTGGCTACAGACACTACAGAGATCGACTGGTGTGTGATGAACATTTATGTTTGTGCATTTATTTTTTTCCGGGCGGTTACGGGAAAGAACTAATATGCTATCCCCTGATAGGAGTTCTTTGGATATGTGCAGGAGATGATCGATTGGATGAGCTACCTGTCCGTGGTGTCGACTCTCAGCTTCGTGGTGTTCTTTGCCTTGGGCCCTGGCTCCATACCGTGGCTGATCACTGCCGAATTGTTTTCACAAGGCCCGCGACCGAGCGCAATGGCCATAGCTGTGTTAGTAAATTGGATGGCGAATTTTGTGGTTGGGATCGGTTTTCCCAGCATGAAGGTACGTACTGATAATGTTTATCTGTTAAGGTTAGTTTTTAGTATTCGGTTTCATCTGACTAAGCTAATGATTTATTGTATTAATTATATTCGTAGATAAAGACTAAATTAAATCATTTGAGCTTAATCCGTATTGGTTTCTATTAATATGTGCCATCATATTTGCAGTACAGTGCGATGTTAAATCGTCTGTTTCTAAACTGTATTACATACAGTGCCTCTGGGGGAGGGGAGGCTCACTTGAGCTTTAAAAGTCAAAGTACCTTTATATATTAAGTGAACGAAAAGTTATTTAAATTGGCACACAAATAGTAATGCAGCTCTCGTATCTCTTACAGGCACTACTGGAAAACTATACATTCCTGCCTTTTAGTGTATTCCTTGCAATTTTTTGGGTATTTACGTATAAAAAGTTCCTGAAACAAAAATAAGACCTTCGAAGAGATTTTGGCACTGTTCAGGAATTCCAAGGAAGGTGAGACAGTTTCTATTGTTTTCCATTTTAAAGTTCTTAATTTAATGGCACGTGTGTGTTTCCACCTTTTGGGATCACGAATCCTCATGTTATGATCACGGCCATTTGCATAACACAGTGGAATGATCACCTAATGGCAAAATGATTTTAACAATTACACAAACTACAAACATACTGATAAATTGTAATTTTTTAAGTCTATTCAGACTAAAAAAATGACAATAGAAATTAATATGACTTATATTTGGATGAGTTATTTAACTTGTAAATGTATATAACCTAATTTTTTTCAGGACCTATTCTTAAAATGTCAACTTAGCATCAACATGTTTTTGGAAAGTTGAAATAATATAAAGATTAAGTGGCAGATTATTGTGATTGCCATTATCTGTCATTCCACTGTGAACACTATGAACAAATCATAAGTCCATACCATAAGCAGCAGCGCACAATTCAACTTCTTGATCTCTTGCATTTTTACTTCCGTGAATCTGATGGAGGAGTCGTAAGAACATCCGATAATATTGCTGCTGATTATTTTTACGAACATAATTATTATAGTTTTGAAACTATACACCAAAATACAGGTGTCCATTATGATAATGGGGTGTTTATCAGTGTGGTTATAACCAACACGGACGGTTAACTGAATAATATAGAGTTAATAATGAATATTTCGGGACGCAGCTAAAACCACAGCTCGCGGTTGCAGCCGAGATAATTGACTAGCCCACAATAGCGTCAGCCGTAAATGATATTTGGATTGTATTTAGCGCATTCTGTGCAAATCCACTCGTTAAACTTCAACGAGCTACTTCTAAATTATTATCGGTTTAGTATTATATAAATTGAGAATTGGAATAATTTTGGTTATGCATTTTAGTATTGCACAAATTGATTAATATGGGCGCTGGAATTCTAAACCGTAAAGAACAGTATATATCACCAAAGAAAGAAAAGTGTCAACCGTAGACCATGTATGCTCTAAGAGATAGCCATGTCACCAGCCTGGACAGGCTTGTTAATGATACAATGGATGAAAGCTCCAAAATCACTGTCGACCACACTTGGTTTTCGATAAATCGGACGGATTCAATGAAGTCTCATCTTAAGGTTAAAGTTGGAGGCAAGCACTGAGCAAGCGGCGGAAAGTGGGTGGGCGGCACGCAGCGCGCAGCGTTTCGGAATTCAATGGAACGCGACCAATTGTATATCCTGATCTCGAAACTTCAGTTTGAAGATGGCCCCTGATGATGTCGTGGTGTGTACAGGGACAGTTTCCGCGACAGCCGCCTGTACGGGAGCATGATGAACTGCGTGAACGCACTGGAACAACAGCTGCCGCCCCCGCCGCCCCCCGCACCCGTCGCTGAGAAGCATGATTCATGTAAGTGTCACTAGGCAGACTAGCGGCGTTCGTTTGCCATTCACGCAAATCCATCACATGAAAATGTTGCGCTCTAGAAAATATTTTGTAAAATGCAAACTATGTAAGTATTCCTTGTTTTTATTATATAGTATCATAGTCATAATCATTTTCTTTGTAAAGTTGCTAGAACTCCAATAGCGTTTGCTGCTACCGAAGAATGTTTTAAATCGAATTTGGACCTTCCTGCCGAATTTCGTCCTTATTCGTGTATTCATTTCTATTTCTTTACTCTTCACGACCTCATGCTAATCCACTTTTTCGACCACTACCATATCTTTCTAAATCTAACTGGTTATGCAAAACAAGGTTAATATTTATTTTCCTCTTTATTTTTTTAGGCGTATATGCTATAAAAATATTAGCACACTAACGGTGTACTAAACTAGTATTACTCATTTGAATGAGGAGGTTTGTATGAAGTTAACGTATTGTTATTAAATTGTCTTCGTTTTTAATAAACTCTTTTTGAAAAGAACTTTCTACATAATTTAAC
Source organism: Leucinodes orbonalis (assembly GCA_019425675.1). Taxonomy (NCBI): domain Eukaryota; kingdom Metazoa; phylum Arthropoda; class Insecta; order Lepidoptera; family Crambidae; genus Leucinodes; species Leucinodes orbonalis. The sequence continues at coordinate 17,195 of PQWD01011218.1, read as the reverse complement.
AAAAAAAAAGCTAGTATTCAAATATCTTTTTTCATATTAACAGGAACTACATGATTAATTGGTAGTCTATTCATGCAAACTTAATATTTTTCAAGTTAAGAATTATGATAATAATTCAATACATAATTTGAATATTGTTTATGCATTGCGTCTAGTATAGTTTTATAGTTATATTATGTTTTGATACAATACGACGTCTTATACTAATTCGTACGTACACCCATTTGGAGAGAAGTGAGTACAATTTTATGCGATTTTAACCCTATTATTTTTGATTGTTTGTAGACCAATACAATAAATCTATATATTTATTGTATTGGTCTACAAACAAACGCAGTCGTTTGTTACTCAAAATTAACAGTAAAAATATAAATTTACCACATCAAAGAAAATTGCATAGCAAAGTATGAATCTTATCTGGACTATGAATATAATATAATTTGTTTGTATCGAGGTTAAAAATTATATGCTTCTCGTGTAAGTCTGTATTGAATTAGGGGATCACCAGCTCGAAGTGTATCCGATGGCCTAACATAGAGTATCCAGTTCATCCTTTTGTCTAATATATTTGTCAATATTTTGGATTTGTCTGCCCATAGCTATGTTGTGTGGGAACCTGTGCTCAGCACTGGGAAAAGGTGGCTGGCTAAGCAGGGTGGTTCATTGATTGATTGACTTTGTATGAGAACTCAGTCTTGTTATGGCTTCATAATTCATATTCATTTTTAAGGACAACTAACTAATCAAAATAATCAAATTTTCAATTATTCACTTAAACGCGAATCGCTTTAATACCTAAAGGTTGTCACGACATGGCGTCTATTTATACCTTTTAAAGAATGACTATACCAGAAAAAAAGTATTTAATAAATAAAATTGTGACAAAAAAGCTACTATCCGGACATAAATCCATCTAATAACATAAGAATGGCATATCATTTATTATTATATTAATTAAATTTTCAAAACCATATTAACATGTTGGCAGCCCGTATACGTAAACTTATAGTGATTTTTAGAACCCTGAGACGTATCGCTGATGAAAAGGTTATTAAGATGGTATATTGTGCATTGTGTCAATCGTTGCTAACATACTGCATAACCTCCTGGGGAGGATCAGCTAAATCCGCAGTCCTAAAACTGGAGAGGGCGCAGAGAGCTATACTCAAAGTTAGCATGTTTCTTCCCTTCCGGTATCCTACATCAGATCTGTACAAAAAATGTGGGGTACTTTCGGTAAGACAACTTTTTGTTCTACAAACGGTGCTAATACAACATTCGATGCTTATGTATGACCCTGTCACTATTAACAAAAAGCGTAGAAAGGACATTGTTTGTAGACTTAAACCTAGTAAAACTACATTTGCACATCGATTTTTTAACTATGAAGGTCCTAATTTATACAATAAGGTAAATAGAGTTCTCTCAATTTATTCTCTGAAACGGATTTCTGTTAAGAAAAGAGTAAAAGAATGGTTACTCAATTTGAATTATGCAGACACCGAGGAATTGTTGTAACTATGCATTTTATGTGGGTTTATACTGGGTATTAGTATGATTGATTGTTAGGTTTTTAGCATGAACATGTATTTAGTTTTGTATGCTAGGATGATTTTCCTTTACCAATGTGATTGTAATGACGATTGTTAACTTGTTCATTCCGCAGGCGAGAACCTGGTGATCTGTGTCACAGACTTTTGTCCTTTTCAGACACTAGCTTCTCACATCCAAATTGATGATGGCGAAATGCATCGAAAACGAAAAATAAATTATTATTATTATGTTTTCGAAATCCTTAAGATTCACGGGCCAAATAGTGGCCCGGTCCTTTGGAAGGCATGTGTGGGGCCGAAGCCAACAGCACAGAGGCCTTTTTTCGAATGTTTAATCTTTTTATGTGTTACACGTGGTGGATGCCATCACAGAATGCACAATATGATACAACCCATGATGACCCCCGCCAGGTGTAAAGACTATTGTAAATATATGGAAACTACGATACTGGGCTATGGAATGGGTTTTGGTGGACTGAATATCTGGGCTATGGGGGAGACTACGGACGCCTGTCATTAAACTAGTCTCACAGTAAATAGAGACAGGCGGTGACTCGCCGCGGCTAGATGGGCCCCCTAATGGTCGCCTGCAGTGGGGCGACAGAGGGGCAACATGGGCGCTCGCGGCTAGGGGTGTCGAGAGGTGCGGCACCGATTTCACCATCGCGAGTAACTACGCAGGTCACTCGGAGCGGGTTTCCTCGCTATTACGCCATTAGACACTTCCACCCCGAGCATATAGCTCTAGCGACTCACTCCCGACGGCCAATGAAGGCAAGCGGGAGGTAGGGATCTGGTCTCATGGGTCCACTTCGCCCACCAACAGTGAGACGAGGGCGAAGACCAGAGACTTCCCCGGAGCACGGGACCGAGGTGCGCGCCACACGCCATCAGCTCGCACAAGCTGCCCGGTGACTGATTGCACCGATGATACTAGCATAAAGCTAATACCACCAGCGGGCGATGGGGTCGTCACGTCCCTACGCGCAATATTATTATTATTGACAAGCGTGAAAAGACACTAAATTTTGATTGTATTCTATTGATAGTGAAAAAATTATATAGTTCTGTTTATGAGCTTTTTAAAAAAACCTTCTTTGGACTATTTTAAATGGAACACTAAAATTTACTTTAAGCAATAAGTCTGATAGAAAGAAGAGCAATCTAGATGACCACTAACCAGCTTATACAATAGTAGAATCCAGCATCTGTCTTCTCTTGTCAAGACTTAAAGCCCGTATTCTAGAATGGGACTTAAACATTGATAATTACTTAAATGGAGGTAGGAAGGGATAACGCTATGTACGATAAAGAGCGTCATTCATTTCTAACTCTATTTAAGTAAGTGCTTGCAGTCTCGTTAAAATACGGGCCTAAGAAACTTGAATGATTTAAGCGAGAATCGTATAAAGGAAGGTGTTTAGCCATTCCATATTGAAAGGATAGGTGCCACAAAAATCTTTTTTGTATGAAATTAATGCATGTGTTCGGCCTGTTTCAGTATCGGAGCTGTCGTCTGGCGCGGGGGATCCTCGCGCTCAGTCGCGGTACGAACGTCGGGCGAGTGTAGGTTGGTATTTAAAGTTATTTCTGCTTCTCTTTCTCCAAATGTCCTTTGAAGCCTGGAATTGTGGAACACCATAGACTATGATAAAGACCTTTGTGAAGTTCTTGCAAATTTAAATTATACAAACTATCCAGAACTAGAGCGTTATCTAACCTCTATTAATGAGTCATGATGATAAAATTCAAGATTTTATGAATATTTTAATTTATATCTGAGATATGTCTGGCAACACTTGGGAAACGTGTATGAAAGTTGTCATAGGGACAGGCTCTTATAATGACGTTAGCTGCTTCGGTTTGTTTCATTTATCGGTTGTTTTATACTGACATTCATATTTCCTTTTTTCATACAAAGAAAAGAACTAGACCAAAACAAACAGACAATTTCATGCACAAAATAGTTATTCCCGCCCGGGGATGACGTCTCAACCGTTACACCGAATGAGTTGTCAAACCAAACCACCAAATGTAACAGTGTGCCGTCGGTTTCCAGTATCGGAGCAGTCGTCGGGGGGTGGGGAGGTGGGGAGGGCGCCGCCGCCGCTCCCGCCGCCGCGCTTCCCGGCCCCCGGCAACGTCTGACAATGGGAGAGCAGTGCCCGTGCGCCCGCGCCCATTGTTGCGCCCCATCAAGGCAGCCGCAAACTTCTTGTTTCATGGACTCAAGCGCCAAAACGCAGCTCGCGTCACCATCACTACCACACAACAAATGTTCTAAATTAATGTGATTAGGTTTACGAGTAGCATTTAAGTCACGGCGTAAAATAAAAATAGCTCTTTAGTCTGTCATTTTATGACGTAATTTATTGGATGCATAGGCACCATGTAAAGTGCCATCGGATTCCTGTACCCATTTTAATTAGGTCTTCATGAAATTTTATCGATGGTATGGGCAACGCCCGCTCTAACGGTCTACAGATTCTAGCTTCTGATATTTATATTAAAGTTACTGATAAGTACGTGGGACTTGGGTTGGCTAGTTGCGTCTTCATCGGCGGCTTTCGGATTGGTGATCACGACGCTTGATTCCAAATTTATTTTAAAAATAAACGATTTTCGTTTTATGTTTTTTTTATTCTTGCTTAACGTCCTATCATGAGATAGCGATTTCGTTGCGGACGCAACTAGTGCTAGTAATTCTTTCACTGCGTACTACATCGGAGAGTACAGCTGTTGATACTGTCAGCTGGTACTAACGTCGCATCAGTTCAAATGCACATGGGTTATATGCCAACTAACTGTATGTAGGGAAATTAATATTAAATGGGTACCACGAGAGTACATTACGATAAAGATATTGAAGATAAGATGTCACTGACATGTATAAAATACAATGTAAATACATGCTGTGACTATTGTATTGTTGAGTTATTATTTTTAAATGATATAATTATATTATTTTACGAAGGTTTTTATTCTCTTTTACTCATAATTATTGTTAAACTTAATGATAAATTAAAGTCATATCTAAAATGACCGAGATTCTATTATTATATTTGACTTGTAAATTATAATTATATTGATCATATTTACCAGATGGATAATTGCAACCGTGGGAATTGATTAAAATGGAAAGCTTATATTATTGTAATTGATTCAGAGCATTTTATTAGTGTTTTGTATACATTTGCAAGACTAATTTTTTATTGATTTACTTGTGTTGTCGACCGCCTTTAGAATATTCATTTGTGTAGCATAAGTGATAATAAAGAACATATTATTATCTTTTTATTTGACGGTGAAATGAATAGAGTACGGTAAGTTATACAATTTTGTGAAGACTTTTAAGGATGTAAAGCTTTTAAAAAAATTATACGCCCGTAGAGAAAGATCGAGTGTTTACTTACTTACTAGTTAGGGAACTGTAGTTACTACAGGGTTAAGAGAATATGTTCGTCCATGCATCTTGAAACTGCTCAATTCATATTAAGACAACCCACAATACGTGTTGAGAGCACAAGAAAGCGTGGCCTAAGGTAGTGCGTGAGACACGACTCGGCGGTGACTGATCATATAATATCATTTAAATGTTATATTTAAAGCTCAATAAACACGTGGGTCTGATTAGTTTTTTTATGATTGAAATACAATAATAAAATGGCGACCTGGGATTGCTCTTTGGCTTACTTCAAATCATGAGTCCGAATCTTGACTAGCTATATGAAATATACAGTAACAATCATTTTGCTGATACAGGGTGAATTTTGAAGCATTGGCATCCATTGGATCAATTATTCTACGCATATAAGGAAAGTTTTATGGAACCTAAAACCAAATGTATCATAAAGTTTTCATAATTATCGCATTGCATTGAGCTTTTCGATAGTTTATTATAGCTCGTACTACATACTTTATACAGCACGCCCGCGCCGCCCGCCCCACCGCGCTTGCGCCGCCCTTAGCCACACAGTGCGCGCGTGAACCCGCCTCACCCCATATGTATTTGAAAAATTATGTTTTTTAAGTCATATTTTTTTTTGTTTACTGTATTATTGATCAATTACAAAGTGGTTTATATGATTTAAATGATACTAAAAATTTTATTTTTGTATCAATACATTTGCCTCATTTTGGGAATGCTTTGAATCACGAGTAGGTTCTTATTTAAAAAAAATTGCCAATGATTTCGATTTTATCTGTACATAGATCGGATTGGTAGTCAAGGAACAACCCAGTGCCCTGGGTAAGCTGTGTTTACATGGAAATATACCTCTTAATAGAATCAATGATTATGATAAAGCATTACATGGTATAGACACAGAAATATGTTCAGATAAGGACTGGAGATTTGCGGCATGCCCATATTCTGACAGCCAAAAACCAATTATATCTACGATTCAAAGGAAAATATCGCTAATATCGAAAGCCCCTCGCTTAGGCTGTGGGGTATGTTGCACCGAAAAGCTGTGCCCTGCAGTGAGTCGTTTAGGATGACCACGATGATGATCTATATGTGGTTGAAGAAACTTCGTCTATCTAAAATCCTGCCAGCGATATAAGTTTCGATTGTCAACAGTATCTATCTGCTACAGAAAAACTCATGTACAACGAATCAGTCAATATATTTAACACAGAATGGCAAGTTAATAATCAGACTAACTTAAAATCAGTAATAGTAAATTGGAGTCATCAATGACGAAGCTCAGATACAAGATTAAAAGGATTTACTTAGAAAAGTACTAAAGTCTCACATAATACATAAGTTACAAACAGAACAACAAAAACGACGTTATCAATTTCAAGATTTTAAAAGCACAAATCAAAATATATTGAGTTACAACAATTGACATATTTCCATATAAACATAGCTACGGAACCGTATTTACGCAATAATATCACGTGGATGGCTGTGAACGTTGCCGGGTGCCAATTTTAAATCAATTCAAATCATGTAAAATCGATGTTTAATTGTTAAGATAGTGCGGTTGTTGAACAAAGTGCTAAAGCTTGGGTGAATGGAAATCATATATTTACTAAATACAGAGATTTCTTGACTTAGATTCGTTCACCAGAGCTTTTTTATCCAAGAGTCTAACAATGTTAGTATACTCCGTAAAATGTATGGTGAGTTCGTTCTGATGTTTCAGCATCAAATTGACCATGATAATATCCTGTGTTGAAAATATACAAGACTTGTTCTTCAACTCGCCGAATTCGATGTCTTTATTGTGGGGTCCTATTTTGATATTCGGAATCCAATTTAGAAGATTTAACTCTACACAATTAATCATATGGTTGATGTTACTATAAAATCAGAACTTTGCTAATTTCGAAATAGGCCCTGTCCTACTTTGGCTAATTGCAGAACTACTGTGGGAAATCAATGTATGGCCTCTCTTTCATGCTTATCGTAATCGCTTTTAGAAAAACCTTATATTTTCAACTTTCATACATTCAAATGAAAAAGGGTTATAAAGAGAAATTGTAATATAAAAGTCTGTAATTGGTCTAAGATGGGACGAACCTAGGTGTTGCGAACTCTTTATGTGTCACTTTGCCTAATTTTGCAGCAAGACTTAAAGAGTTCCTAACATGTAATGTTCACAGTAGCTACATTTGAGCATACAATATGGATCATACAGAAAACAGTAAAGGATTTCATCAATAATTTATTTTACACTTGTTTGAGTGACTGTTGGTGTGAAAGACCAAAATTCTTGGTTTATTTCTTGTTATGGAATACGAAAAAAATCATTTCAAAATGGCTGCCTAAATCAATTATCAATACTCTTTATTACGTATTGGATTTTCCTATAAATATCTTAAAAATCACATCATTAAGGTTATATGATAACTACTGTTACTCTGTATGGTTGTATCGTATGCATCATTATCATTTACTCCCAATCCCAGAGCAATGTGATGATGATCAGTACAACTGAGCAATTATAAGCAATCTTTGAATTACTATTATTACGCTTTATTATTATTATTCGATGTTTTCGGTGTTGTGTGAAGCCGAATGTGGTTTAGTTTGTATACATATCTCGTTTTGTTCTGTGTTCGGATTGTCACCTAAAAGTTACGCGGCTCGTAAACTTGATAAAGTTACAAAGATATGACCAATCATTTACGTTAGTGTATTACTATGATACTGAACGTATCATTATATGCTATATTAGTTTTAGTAATTTATAAAACTTCAGCATTGCACAAATTTAAGCACAAATTCTCGCGCACAAAGTAGATTGCGCCAAACACGGATATTTAATCAAAATTTGTCTTAATTCAATAGTTAAATCAGTTTAAGCTCGAAGACCACAAAATTCATTTGTAGATCTCTTTTAGACTATAGCCAGGTTTTAATATGTTAACACTTGAATATCTTTTCTTCTCTTATCCAATGGTAATAATAGTTACGGTTTGAGTCACATGGAGTATTGCAGAAGTTTTCTCTCACCATTGCCATGCTGTATGGGAAGGCCTAGGCCCTGTGCCAAAAAAATCTTTAACCAAACATTACAACCAAAATTTTGGCTCTATATGACCATGTTCTCAGTTTCATCTGCAACGGATCGAATTGGTATGAATATATGCATATCTCTATACGAGTGACATTGAAGTTGTTAAATATAAACCTTTTTACCTCGAACTTGATAGAGAATTACCATAATATAGTTTTGGAATACTCTGTGTGACTGTTAAATCTATTTATCAATCTACGAGTACAATACTAGAATCAAGACTATAAGGTAAATGAAATGAGGGTTTTTGCAATGTAAAACCTCACTAGATGGCGCTACGTTGGTGAAAGGTCTAGGATAATTTCGATTGGTCACTGATGTTTGTAGTGACATTAAATATCCAAATGTCACGCGAATAACCAATGGGAAGAGAGCAACTTGCTATTATACTTGACAGATTATTAAATTACAAATACCCTCATTACTAAAATATACAATAATAATGTGACAATAGCATAGTTTCTGAATTTTACGAATGGTCGATATCAATAAATATTGAAGTAAATAGCTGACTGCCATTAAGTACTTACAAATAATGGATTGTTCTAGTATTTTTAAGCAATGTTGACATTGCAATCGCATCGGAATTGGTGTAATTAAGTAAACCCTCTCGAATACTCCAAGTATCTTTTTTGTTAAGCCTGAAATGCATACGCAGTTAATATATAATATATTGTACCTGGTTTGATTAACATTATACTAGTCATGCGTTTATAAAATCATGTACCTCTGGAGTCTTGTGTAGTGTACACAGACCTGTACTTATAGCATTTTTCATTCTGCATACGATTTATCGGACCGTGAATTTTGTATAAAACGGCCGATGCCAAACAAACAAAATACAAAAAATTCGGGCGACGTCCCAACATTGCAATTTGTAAATAAATAATTTATAGATACTATTGTAAAGAATTCGGTCGGACTAACATATGCCGTGTAATGTAAATAAGTACGATAGTGCTCGTTTCTCAGTGGAAAAACCAACGGACGCACGTTGGTCCCGCCGAATTCGAGCCCATTACTATAAATAATCAATTTATATCAAATGTATGTATGTAGGTATGTACGATATTGTTAAATTAATAATATTTAGATAAGTAAAAAGTAATAAGTATCGTGATTTGATGTGAAATTTCCGATGTAATGGCATATTTACAGATGTTGCGTTTCGGTTTTTATGATTGTTTGTGGTGTTGCATTTTTATATTAGTGTGGCAATGTGAGTGATTCGACCATGCTTTGATAATAATGTACCCAAGATAATAATCGAAATTAAGTGGGTTTAAGGCGAATAAATGGCATTGGAATATTTGATTGATTATTTGACTGCATTTATATTTGTTGTAATAAAGTTAACTAGTTCGAAATAAACGGCCAGTTAAGTAACTCGAGTGAATTATTCAAATGATGTGTCTATTATGTTTAACGAAACATGATTCAAAACTAACGATACGGAGAAGGAGGAGGTTTAGTGGCAGGAACCAACTGAAAATCTATGTATGATGTATCTCAGAAATGAATTGGAAACCTTTATTGATTAATAAACGTGAGTAATGTAGTTTTTAATACGCTTATGTTTCTCAATAATTTTTAATTATATAATTTTACAAAATTATATAGTGATTTTCAATGACAATGAAAAGAGAGGTTTTATTAATGTTAATATTAATATTCAATAAGTTATTAATTATCATAGTTATCGTATTTTTAAGCGGCGAATATTCTAAAATATTACGTAGTATTTGTCTTAAGTTTGTAAGTATGCCTTTGCGATTGATCGTCTCCGAAATATTTTGAGCAACGCTCCATTCAAATTATGAGTAAGTAAATTATATTCTAAATAGAAAAATAACGAATTGAACTTATACACCTACTTGACTGTGTCCTATTGTTACTACCATATTAAATTATTTGAAAATAAACAAAAGAAATATTGTTTGCGACCAAGAATTATTACTGAATTTTAATGTATCTCTCATCAGCTAAGTATTAAAACTAAGCAATACTAAATGCATCTTTTTTGATGTCATTTGCAATAAGCAAGAACAGCAATATGAATAAAGAAGCTATGAGAGGTCATTTTTTCTTTTGTTTAATTTCATCTCGAAGTAACTAGTTTAATTATACGTCAATTCCGTTAAGTCAACGGTGTTTAGTTCAATTCTAGAGCTCAATTATAGTGCTCATGTTTACACATCGCTCAGTTTTAAGGACTTCAAAACGATATTTGTAAATTTGATATTTATCATATTTTTCTTTGCAAATGCTATCTAATATCGCAATAACATAAAACCAACCAATAATATTACATAATATTTTAATGCAACAATAAAATGCAATGTTCAATGCGATGAGCGTGGCTGTGACATATTGACAAATTAACGTTCAACTAAAATAGCGGGAAGTCAAACGTCAATGTGACAAATGACAGATAAAGTTAGGCTATGACAACAAACTTCAAACAACCAAAGATAACTTTTTAATTGAGCGGTGTACACAGTGCACTATTTCGGAGGCGCATGTCGAGTGTTCGATAGTGATGGGCTCAAGCTAGACGCGATGCATGGACGGACGCGGCGCAGTGGCGCTTCCGTTCTCTAGGCACACTACACACTCATCAACTAATCTGACGCGTTTGAGTTTCGCGAGCGGAGTGTACTCCGCACTTGTCAAAAGCTTGGAAATTTTATTGGAACTACTTGTTATAAAACGGAAAAATGCACATTGCGTTTCATTTCGCCTATTTCCCTTTAATACCCTTAAAAACACTTGAATGATATAGATTTAACATATAAACCTTAGGTAATTTGCATAGAAAATCACAGACAATCACAGAGTTCATAAAATATACAATTTGTGAGTTTTTGGTAATTTGTCAATGACTTACTGTTTGTTATAAACATGGTCTTGGTTAAGGTAGAATAGGATATCCTCAGACTCGATTGACATGGCAGAAATAGGCGTGATTATTCCAGGAGTGATTGAAGGATACTCAAGCAAAATCTAGCTTTTTTATTTCTTCAACTATGAACCAACTTACAGTACTTTACTGGTGGTAAACTCGGCACTGACTCGTCTAGCTACTCAATATGAATATTACGCAGATGGAGTCAGGTCACCAGCTAGTCATTTACTTAATCATTAATAATAAAGGAACGAGATAGCATCCCTGTGACACCAGAAGAAAGCAGGACAAAAACATAAGCTTTAAGTGTCATAGCTTTAGTGAAGTTGCGCAGACAAAATTCATATGTAAGAGGCAACGTGTTACAATGTGGTCTAAAGTTTAATAGGAATTTCAAATTATATTTATCTAAAGTTTGGCATAATTTGTGAATAGCCAACTGAAGTCTTAAACGAGTCTCGCGGTGGTGAATATAAATAAATACGCTTACATTCACACAGCGCCATCTATCTAGCCCCAAGTTAAGCGTATGGGTACTAAACAACGAATAAACATACATATATACATTTTTGTATATTATACATAGAAAACACCCAGTCCAATGCAAACAGACATGTTCATGTCGTCAAACTTTTACGAAATATGTAGGATATTTATATTGTTTATGAAAAGACATAACATTTATTGAACTTTTACAAAATGAAAATAATACAGACAAGTAAAAAAACGAATAGTAAAGTTGTAAGACATTGAATACAGAATAAAATACAGTTTACCGGGAATCGATACATAAAATGTAGGTAAGTACTTATATTATTATTTCTAATTAAGTAAAGAAAGACAACACTGCTTGAGCAGCGCCCAATTATCAAAATTAGTTACGAGGGCGTAGATAATTACTTGTACTTATCTTTTGTCTAAGGGGCAAGGTAATAACAGTGGTGTGTATTTACACCTTTATCTTTATGCAATAAGGTCTAAAACCTAACAACATCTATCAATTAAGAAATAAATCAGGGCCGTAAAGGGGCTTTGACTGTTGCTAAGTAACGTTTGCTCATGACTGGCCACTTAGAAAGTACAATTATGTATAAAAAAACTCACAAAAAATTTTGAACGCCAAAGGAGAGATCAAAGCCATTTGAGTGGTGAATCTTTATGAATCCTTCGCCAATTTGAATAGTCCTCGGAAAAAAACCCTCAACATGATAAGGGATTAATGGTTGAGAAATAAATACAGTTGAAGGTTGCAATATGTGTAATTTATGATAATGTCTGTTTAGATTGTTCTGGGTGTTTTCTATTATAAAAGTTTTTTTAACAAAAATATTTTAATACTATTTGTCGTTCTGTTTTTTTTATTTTTGTAAAAACCTATGGTTTTATTGGATGATCAGATATTTCAAATTACACGAAATACAAAATTAATGTTTCGCTAATTAACGTTCCAATTAATTATGTTTCACAAACTTTACATCTTTCTGGAGGCACGGGAGTACCCACCAAGAAGAGCCCAGCAAAGCACATGGACCTTTTCAGAAGTGTTTCGTCGTTTTGTTGAAGTATTAGTTTGTGTAATGCTTGAGAGATGGTAAGTTAATAATGAATTTTGTGTCATTAGAATCCTTATTGATGATGACCGCAGATGGCCTTCACAGCTGTGCATCTGAATGCTCGACGTACATCAAAGATTAGTTAGGTAGTCAGTCTCGGAGGTAGATGGAGACTGAAACAATCGCATGCACATTAAATATCGTATTATATAAAAACATTCCTATGTAAACAAATATTTCATTTATATTAATAATTTATTTTGAACAATTAATAACTATTATTTGCTAAGTAGTTAGTATTAGGATTTGTAATTTTATTTGTCATAACACACCATCTGCTGGGTGATGTTAAAATCACACTGCAATCCCGGTGCATTAGATAAGTATGCTGCATGCATTACTGCATCGTATTTTAGTTACTGTAAACATATGTAGGTAGCATTTTTATATTCAATATTTTTATTCCTAACAATTCATTATTTTCGGTTAACTTAAAAAATACAACGTTCTTTATATAAATATTATTTACATCAGCTGGTGTTAAATTACATTTTTATTAAATAACCCTATGTATGACTCACAAATAAAATAAATATACTGTGTTGAATAGCAATGTTCAGTTACATTTACAAAAACATGAATTAATAAGTATAACATACTAATCATTTCATTTTATATACATTCTTCACACGGAGACAGAAAAAATTCATTTGATAATAGATTTAATTCCAAATAAATCTCTGAATGTTACTATTGAAACCTTCAAAAATCTATTTACTTGAAAGATATAAAAAGTAAATTAGGAAAATCACAATTTATGGTAATAGTAAAGTTACATTCAATATTAGACGTTATTTTACTGTTTATCAATGAAAATTAATACAATGTACAAATAACAATATCTTGTTTCACACAAATGTGACCTTGAAAATGATTCATTGCAACGTATCCCTACCCCTATTGCATAATCGTTTGTTATTGAATAGCCATAATTCATGCTTCGCTAGAGGGGTTCATATCAATAGAAGGTCGCTTCTTTCAACACAAGCGTGTGTTCAATAGGCATGATGCTCTGATGATGCTGGAATCGTAAGAACTAATGCATATTATTACATTCTGGATTAAAAAGAAACCATTTGCTTACCCTCAGCTCACTCATGCTTACTCATGTTTTGTGAATTTTATTAGTCTCCAAAGTTAAATGGACAAGTCCACTTTTAAAGTACATTAATTGTTAAAAAAATTAAACCAAAGGATAACATCATACAATTTAAAGCAACTTTTGCTATGAAACCATTTTAATAAATGCAACATTTAATATAGTTGTAGTACAAAATTCATAAACTACGCATACTAAGTACTGAGGCGTGACGTCATAATTATATACATATAGTATTTTGTACGAAACGTTTTTGGGAAAGTCCATTATTGTTTTATGAAAATAGGAAAATATTTGGAGTTTTAATGTTAAGGAGTAATTTTTGACCAATGTTTTATTATTAAGCGGTCATCGATATAATAACAGAAAAAAAAATGTCATCATCCCATAAATAAACAATAATTATAAAGGCTATACAATATATATATATATATATATATATATATATATAATATATTATATATATATATATATATATGTCGGATTGAAGCTATAACAACGGATAAATATTAATAGGCAATAAGTTTTTGTATTTTTATACAAAAACACCCTAGCTTCAAATAATAATCCAGGCCAGAAGAATCTTGCTCGACTGGATTGCTCGAGAATGATCCATCTGCATTAATCTGGATGATTTTAAGTGCTTAGGAAATAAAGGTAGATAGTAAGACAAGCATAAGGATTAGCAAGTCATAAGACTTGTTAGTTTAGTGATCAGTAATTCATACTCTAAAGGCATCAGGCCTCCAAGTAACGTCTATTAAAATATATAATAAATTGTCTGACCCAATAAACGATAAACAATTAAAAAACCTATTGTAAAACAAAATTTAAATATAAATTACCACTAACTCCATTAAATAATTTTAAATGACAAATACGTCTAATAATATGTATTACATCAAGCTAAAGCTATTTTGAAAATATCGATTTTATTTTTATATTGGTTATTTTTTGGGAAAATCTCACAAATTATACCGTAGTAAAATAATAAAACCGTCTATGAATAATAGTGGCAGAGGGTAAACAAATTGCCGGCCCTTTAAATCATTTCATTTGTAGAGTCTACAATAGAACTAACCCTTTCCCTAAGACAGTTGCAGGACCATTGTCCATTTACTTGATTCATTGGATCGATAACGTTAACTACAAAAAAGAAATTTTAAATTAAATTGGTTTTAAAACATAACTGGAACCTATCTTTTGCAGCAAATAATTAGATTTTGAATTATTAAATTCTTGTAACTGTAGCAAAATTGGGCTGGTTACGTATGTCGCAGGATGGCCGTTGGAGCAGACGAGTTCTGGAGTGGAGACCGCGTCTCGGCAAGCGTAGCGTAGGACGCCCTCCGCCCGATGGACGGACGTTGAAAGGTTGCTGGTGGAGACTGGATGAGAATAGCGGAGTACCAGGATATCAAGCGCAAAATAGGGGAGACTTATGTCCAGTAGTGGACTGCAATAGGTTGAATAGGTAGCACTATTTAATATATTTATTCATCATCATTATACGTCTCCACCGAGGGCCTGAGCCTACGTGTATACTTGTATAGGCCTTAGACGTCCACGCGGGCCCAGTGCAGATTGGCCGACTTCACGTACATCCTTTGAATTTTTGTAGGCATGCGCAGATTTTCTCACGATGTTTTCCTTCAGCGGAAGAGTGTCGTATAAACGTACATATTATTTATTTATTTAAGGACAACCAACATAACAAAGATGATATCATTCACACTTAAAACTTATTAATTACATAACAAATCGCTGTTATACTTAAAGGCTGCCACGACATGCACTAATGTATGCCTTTTAATAAGTTACTTAAATTACATAAGTTTAACAATTACAAATATATCGAAATACATCGGTACAGGGCATTATTTGAACCTGCACCCTCCAAATCCAGATCCGAAGACAATTACAGTCCACACCAATGAGCACCGACGCTCTTTTATATTCAATACTTGATGCCGCAAATTATTTCCGGGAAAACATTTTGGTTGTTAAAATTAAAAATATTTTTTTTGATGGATTAAGTAACATTTCCGTATGAGTAAATTTATTCGGAATAAATAAAATAAATATTCATATTCGATTTCACTTCTCACCTCATGGTGCGGCCCGGGATTTGCGAGCATGCTATCTCGGTTGCACCACGCGAATAGAGCAAGACAAAGAGAACGCACATTTTCCCAATTGTATGTATGTGTGCAACAGTACAATTCTGGATAACCAGCCGAGTTACAGACTCTCCGTCTCGCTCTTTGATCCGGATAAAATAGAGATGCAGGCGTTGACCCCCGCCGACATTTCAGCCTGGTCACAGAATGTGGCGCCGGTACACTCGTGCGCGAATTTTCCTTTATGATAATGAGTCCGCACCCCATTTCTAAAGAAGATGGATAACTTGTAAGTGTTTGCGCCCCTTTAAGACCTGTTGATACTAAGAGAAACCGTCTTGCGCGTATGGGTTTTGTATAGCATCTTTTTAGTTCCATTCTTTAGACAATTTTGTTGCGTTTTTTTGGAAATAATCGTATTTCATGCTAAGTTGCGATTCAGTTTCGATTTGTTATCAGCATAATACCACACAAAATATGATCATTTACAATTGAATAAAATAAAAATAAAAGAATGTTTTAAAAGACTATTTTATTTGCTCAACAGACTTACATTTCTGTTATAAATATTACTTAGAGTAAATATAAAAATCTGAGTTCAATAAAAATATTTTTTTATTTGGATTACAGTTTTTTTGGACTTTCAATACCTCTTCCAATCATTACATTGACTGTCCATTGTCTTAATTTTTTATAATGCCTAAATCTATATGGCGTTTAAGCGTTTTCTCATTGACGATAGTTTCTAGAGAGAACCCTAAATCTCCCCGCCCGCACATCCCCTATGCAACAAGTACAAACACGCCTGCATTGATTGAAAACCTGTAGACGCAGGTACAAATTTATTGACGTGCATTCCTGGAAGACCTAACTGAGCTATAACTGCATCCGGGCACAGTCTGACAACGAGCTTGCCGTGAAGAGCTGTGTTCTAGACTTTGTTCCCAAAATGGACTTGTACTAAAACTAGCATTTTATTAGCTATAACGTGGTGTGGCTACGCAATTCCTGATGTGAGTATCTAATTTAAGGGGTGAAAGAGGATTTTTCTATTTTTGGAAAATATTTTTGCAATGTGCTGGCGTCTCATTTTTTCAAATTTAACTGTTGCGTCTTGCGTCTTGCGAATGCTAATGGCGTGTCTTTGATAACAATTTGTTGTTGAAGTTAGTGCATTATTTAAAGATTTGTGCAAAATTTGGTGGCGTGGCATTACTTACTTTTTGTTAGTGCTGCGTATGCCGTCTAGTATTTAGCATATCCCGTCGTATACTGTAGTCGAAACACTAATCTATTGTTTTCGGGGTGTCTTTTTTTTTCAAACTATTGCTATACAAGCTGTTATTAAAATGCAGTTAAAAGTAGTATAAGAGTG
>PQWD01011217.1:0-17879 GCA_019425675.1 Leucinodes orbonalis | reverse complement strand
TGCTAATAATCATGTCTTCATTTAAAGATATATTCAAATACCCAAGCGTGCTAAATGCTGTTCTTAATTATATATGTTAACAGAAATAAAACAATCGCACGCCTTGTCACATAGCAGTTGCGGTGAATTTTTCAACAATACCACTGATGCGTCTCGATACGCCAATTTCAAGGTGACAGAGGTATGCTTCGTCGCGGCGGTGGAGCGTAACCGGATGAACGAACCGTCTTTATTATAATGCATAGAAAAGCTAGATTATTCAGTATTTTATAACAAAAAGATTAAATTTCTATTATCATCAAGCGAGAAGCGGCAGTGCAACAATTAAAGCATGTTCCACATGTAAAGTTCGTTTTTAAATATATTTGGTTACTGCGCTGGCTCAACGACCCTAAGTGGTTATTGGCCTCCGACACGAGATATTGCTACTCCAATCTATCCTTGTCACGTGCCGCCTATGCGGCGTCTGCAGAGACTTAAGATACTTTCTGATACGATCCATCTAGGTACTTTATACCTAGGACCAACAATATAAAAATAATATATTTTATCTAAGACGAACGACAGGGTGCTTCGCAGGAATAGGCGATACTCTCTCAACAGACCATTCCGACTCCATTCATTTCACGTGTCGTCTATAGACTACGTCTCGCCCATTATGTTCGGCTTCGCCACAAGCTCTACAATTTTACCATTTGTTTTGCTTAAGTTATTTATAACTTTTTCTACTACTTATAGTCTGTCGATCAAGGATTTAACTTTGATTTTGTACATGAGTTTTATGTAATCAATTAATGTCATGTATATTTTTTATTTTTTAGTTTTGTTGTAAGTTCAATCAACTAAATATAAAATTTATATTTTACGAGTGTGAAGTAATCATTGCTAATACGATATCTTACTGGCGGTATTACTATTACATAAACGGTATAGTTGCAAATGTGAGCATCGGTGTCATCGTCTTTGGAGAGAGCATAATACCGCCCAGGTCACAGGATTGGAAGTCCGCAAATTCTACACCCTTATAACAAGCAGAAAGGCTTGCTTTAAAACAACTACACTTACATTACTTGGTTACATACTGATGAAGGTCATTATCGTGAAAGGTCAAAGGTACATATGGTACGATTAGTTTATGCATTCACCAGAGACGGGATTAAATACAGGAGATGTTAAGCGTATGTATTGTACTAAGATACCATTAAAAAAAATTGGTTACATATTTTATAGGAAATAAAAGATCCGTATTCTTTTCCGTTCTATTAATTACGTAAGCAGCTGATAGTTTTATAACAAAAAAATGAATCACCAAGTGTAGCTAATGGTCACGCTCAAATGGTTCTGTAAGCTGCGTTTGATACAACCCTACATGTATTAGCGAGTCTTATCGGAACCGTAAAATGGAGTTAATCTACAGAAACGAGTCCGCGTGTGTGATTTACACGTCAAATGTAATTAAGATATTTTATCATCTTTTTATCAGAGGTATCGAGAACAATATAGATTTGTAGAGCTATCTTTATTCATAGTATTAAGTGTTTATGCTTTGTAAATACTAAATTAAATCTTAATGATTATTTCCTTATTAAAAATGTATGTATACTTGTAAAATAATACATGCATATTCCACGTTCCCTGTTCAATTGTGGTCCGTGACGTGGCCTTGCAATAATCGTCGCGTGTGGAAGTAAAAGAATGGAAACTTCACTTTCGTTTATTGAGAAAGTCATCTGGAAATTTATGCGAGCGCTATTGTTAAGGAGACAAATAATTTAATTGATAGCTGGGATCATCATTCGAAGAACTACTATGGCTGACAGACTGGTTTTGAAAAATGTTGAGCATTTATAACAATGGCTACTGATGCTATTCCTTTTTAGGATAAAACTTCACGGGATTCGAATACGCTATTAATCTCGTGGATTTGGCCAAAAATTCGCCATAATTTATGCGGAATGCTTTATTCAAAATCTTAGCTATGATCCTGAGAGTTTCTAACTTTTAATTTATTTTAAACCTTAGAAATTTTGACATAGCATGGCTATCAAAATTGCATAACTTTTTCTATAGACTTACAACCAAAAATCTATACTAATATATAAAGCTGAAGAGTTTGTTTGTTTTGAACGCGCTAATCTCAGGAACTACTGGTTCGATTTGAATAATTCTTTCAGTGTTAGATAGCTTATTTATCGAGGAAGGCTATAGGCTATATATCATCACGCTACGAGTAATAGAAGCGGAGCAGTAATGAAAAATGTTTCAAAATCGGGGGTATTTTTTCATACTTGGAGCTTCCGCTGCGTAAAAGGTTAAAGTGACACAAAAGTCATGTATGAGAGTATTGTTCTCGTTTAAAGGTCTACAAAAAGTCCGCGACAGCATATGTCTATCTTTAAGGTTAGCTCATTATAACATATTTTTTGCTAATAAAAAATTCTGAAATTGACCCGAAACTTTTAAAGTTAAAGTACCGTGTTATTCCGAATTTAATGCGAGCGAAGCCGCGGGCAAAAGCTAGTATTTCATAAAATACTAAGCAGGAAACTCGTTCAGTGCAGACCAACAGTTTTTTCAAAACCGTCAACTAGGAAACACAAGGCCATGTTCCAAACCGGTATTTTAGCCAAACACTTCAAACCAGTCCAGAAGTCATACAATTAAATCATGCACTTTGAATGTGATACTCATACCTATCCCTCACACATCAAATCTAGTTACCCTTACCCTTCGATTTTGGGAGTAATATTCCAATTTTAGTATTTGTGTTACCTAAAACCATTCTACAAATAAATCTAAAATTTTTTTAGAGAGAACACATCGTAAAACCTTGTTAAAGCTTAGCAGAACATGAATCATGTTCATGATACTCCATTGACATATTCAGCATTCAATGGTAATTCTCACCTTGCGATATAATCAGTAACAGTACGTTTTCAGTGTTGAAATATAACATCAAAAATATGAGTAATTAAATTAACTAGTGATAGACCATCAGCCCTTAACGTCCCACTGCAGGGACAGGCCTTGTATGGGGAGTTACAGCCGGAATTCACTATGCGGATCCAGTGCGGATTGGTGAATGTCGACAACTAACTTAAGTTAGTAGCCATGACCAACGGCTAAACGTGCCTCCCGAAGCACACAGGTGATGGGTGCCCGAAAAAATATTACTTAAATAATAATAGGATGATACTTTCCTTGACTTGCGCGATCATCAAAAAACGCAGTAGCTACACCACCAAACTCTCAACCAAAAACCAGTGATGTTCAATTTCCCAAAAAAAAAACGAACAGACAAGAACAGTTGTCTTACGGCGTAATTTACAAGTACCTATAGGTATATGAGAATGCTATTCGAGGAATCGTATCAATTGTTACACAATTAACCAATCACGTGAATCAGTATCAATTTCAAACGCACATCCCACGTCCTCGACGGCTTTTAGCCGAGCGCAGTTTCCTCATAAATGCTAGCGGGTAAACACACGAGA
This sequence comes from Leucinodes orbonalis, assembly GCA_019425675.1. Taxonomy (NCBI): domain Eukaryota; kingdom Metazoa; phylum Arthropoda; class Insecta; order Lepidoptera; family Crambidae; genus Leucinodes; species Leucinodes orbonalis. The sequence continues at coordinate 14,385 of PQWD01011217.1, read as the reverse complement.
CTAATGTGATTCGGAGAGACATTTTTCCATACGTTCTTGAGATACCTTAGCGGTGTTATGCAAAGGAACTCGCGGGCTCACATTTACTATTTTGTATTTAAGGGGCAAAGTGTTCCTGATCATGCAGGCTTGTACCTGTAGTAAAAAGGCAACGAAACAAAATATATGTTGGTAAAAGGTAACTGAAAAAAATATATCTTCTAAAATTATTTCTGGCTTAAAAAATAATTTTGATCACAGTTCCTCACAGTTTCATCATCTCTGCCTACCCTTCTGGGACCAAGGCGTGAGCTTTATTTATTTATTTATTTATTCCTCCAGTTGACGGGCGCAGTGAAGCATTGATGGAGGATAATAACTGTCTGTCAGTTGTTGGTCTCCTTTAATGCCGCTAGTCATGGTCTGGCGTATTACTTACCATCAGGTGAGCGTCCAGACAGTCCTGTATACTTATAACATAAAAAAAACTTAATATAACAAAAATGTATGTCTCGCATAAAGTACGGTAATTCCATTTTATGACGCAGACTGAAATCATAGAACTGGTAATACGGAAAAATCTTAGTTGGATGGTCTGCTCTAGTTATGTTAATGCCAATGATGTAACGCACGGCAAGAGGCATTTATGTGCAATCGTTGAATGCATATCCAAGTGCCGACAGAGCCCGCATCCAGTGTTTGGCGGGGTCATTGTTATTTACCAAGGTACAGTAAAATTTTAGGTTGAATGTCTTGTGTAGAGTGCCCGTTAACAAATCATTTTGGTATTAGTCTTCATGTCCCACTAAGTTATTATTACTATTGCAAAACAAAAACGATGTTTTAGATTGCAATTAAAGTACCGATCTACTATTTTTTTAGTACAAGGAAAATGGAAAACATTTTACTTCTACTTTTGCAACTGGCCTTTAAACTATTTCCTCTTAGAAGTATACCAATCCACGTCTTTTGATTAATGAACCAACGACCTACCTTAAGGTTCGGTCCATAATTACTTCAAACAATCAATGCAATCCTTAATTGTATGATTACATGGGTAACATTAGCTAAATGTTATAGTGACATGTCTGCTTGGTTGCGGATTTAAATTAAATCTCAATGAAAATAGATCATAACTTTACTTAGATTTCATATTATATATTTTCTCGAATAATAAAAGTTGTGTAATACTATTAATTTGCGTTGATTTCATTTCTATTCAGATCATTTTTTGAATTGTGCTTTTTTAATAATTACAATAAAATCAAAACTATAGTTTTATTGAAAAAAACTGGAGCTCTGATCCCCGAACCGACTTGTAAAAAAAGGCGATTCGTGATTCAGTCGCTGATTTTCGACTGCGCAATGGAAACGAGCCCACAGCGTTTGAAACCAACAAAACGTAGGTATTTCGACCGGTAATATTTTGTCGTTTGTTTTTCAAACGTACAACAACGGAAGCAGGAAAAACCGTCGCAGACCTTGCACCCGTGTTTGCTTCGCGAATATCCGAAATACATAAATAATTTCAGCGCACTCTAGGTCGACTTTCCAAGTTGGATATTTACACATAGTTTTAGCATGCAAGTAACAATTTCACTTGTTTCACTTTTTCTTTAGTACCTATCGATTTTGTTATCGTGGGGTTGCAGGACTAGAGTTATAAAGGTAGATAAATGATCAAAAAAGTCAAAAGTCAAAGACAAAATTCTTTATTCAAATTAGGCTTACAAAAAAGCACTTATGAACGTCAAAAAATATACTAAAATATAATAAAAAACAATTAAAAAATACTAAACTAAAAATATGAATTTTGATGCTTTGAAAAATAGCGCTTCAGTGGTTTGGCCTGTGGATCAAAAAGACTTAACAATTTTCTGATTGGCTTAAAAGAGATTTTATTGCTACTAGGTTTTCTTCTACCAGAAGGTTAGCATGAGATTTTATATAAATAAATAAATATAAATAATTATAAATATCCTCTGACATTCACACAGCACCATCTAGCCCCAAACTAAGCATTAGCCTGTAATATGGATACTAAACAACCGATAAATATACGTATATATATTTTTTAAATCCACACATAATATACATAGAAAATATCCAGACCACAACAGACATGTTCATGCACACAAATGTGTGTACTACTCGGAGATCAAACCCGGAACCCATGGTGTAATAGCGACGTCTCGACCATTTAACCAGATCGGTCGTACAGACCTGCGCATGCCTACGAAAAAATTCAAAGGTTGTGCGTGAAGTCGGTCAATCCGCACTGGGCCAGCGTGGACTACTAAGGTCTATATACCCTTTACGGGTAGGCTTGTGCCCTCGTGGGGACGTATAATGAGCTGATGGTGATGATGACGAACATGATATTGTTTGGGGTAGTTGAAAAGTGAACCATAACCAGCCTACACTTGTTCCACGTCACCTCATGAACATTCACGTCATCAAGCTATGATGTATATGCACATAACAAATTAGCAGAAGCATTCATGTCGTATAAATAGATTCTAACGGTACAAAGCTCGTCACAATTAAGAATTGTAATTAGTACTGGACACCGAACAGGCTCTTGCACCATATTCCCACGCGATGCGCTCACGGGCGCTTGGATAAAGCTGGAACCGGTTTGTCGTAGGGTCGATCCCGAGACGGGATGCGTTTTGTTTGTAATGTACAAGTCAACAGGGATAACTTGCTACTAGTACACGACTAATGATGTTATGCACCTGGGATGTTATCGGTTGACCCTCAAATATAAATTAAATAGTCACCTTCCAAACGTCTTAAAAATGTATCATACATTATATAGATAGTTATTATATCTGTTTTCACAAATATTAACTTATGTATGTTTATAAGCAACGCTATGAGTTGTGTCCCAAATGAGACCCTTTAACATATTTGTTACGTCTCGTCTCAACGGATGAAGAATTTTTAATAAAAAATTAACACCCTGGATAAAAGAAACATGGGCTATGTTTAACTGTAAGAATATAACGCGAGTAACACCGCGGCGAACGGCTAGTAAGATATACTTTTAATTCATTGAAGTATACGAGTAGTTACCTGACAGTGAGAAGTCGTTGTGACGACTCTCGGAGTCGCGTATGAGGAAAGCACCATGCTCGTTCTCCGGCAGAAGCAATTTCTTCTCCGCTTCGATTCGTTTTATCTTGCGGAAGTACCATCTGGGAAAAAAAGATAGATGTTACTTTTTACATAGGGCAGACCCTGAAATCTAGTAATTAGATTACGTGATGGTAAATGATAACGTGTTGCTGATGGTGTATTTGTGATTCTCAAATAGGTGCAACGATCCATACATAAGCGTTAACTTATAGTTTTTTACGAGTCATCAACGTAAAGGAGACATCCAAAAATACATATTCAAATGTGTGATTATTGCCCTGAAACTGTTTGAATTGATACAACGCTTACTTTTTAATCTACAATAAAAATTATCCTACAATATTAATTCTTTGTGTACCTATAATTTGTACGATTTTTCTTTCTTTCTACGAAAAATATTGACCCAGCTTTGACTGATTTATTTAGTTTACAACGTAGAATAATTATATTTTTTAAGTTCTATAAGTAAAGAAATCAAAGCTGTTTGGTATAAGGATCCCGTAAAAACATACCATAATATGAGTACAATAATAGGATAGGTGCTAATAATAAAAAATTCACGCTGTATATGTACGCCGGGGACGTATGTGTATAAAGGATAGGTTATCGCTCTCGGGAGCGAGGGCCCTCGGCTGTGAGTCAGCGTTCGGCACTCTGTATTCAATCGACGCGTGCGCACCGGGCGCCCACTGTACTACAGTCGCTTACATGCTACAAGAATCGGCCGTTGAATCACAATTTGTCAGCTCTTACACTATTGCAGAATTTTATAAGCGAACGTACGTCTGTATTCTGACTAACAATCACAACTAGACAAGACACGCGACTAAGGTGACAAAGGAATGATCGACTTGAATTTATTGGCTTATAGCCTACAGCAGAGATAGACTTTTCACACTGCATGACTATGGCATGGCGTAGGTATACTCTTAAAGATGGCATGGCAAAATCAAAAAATATTCTTGATATTCTGATTAGAGTATTGGTAAACGGTACTGAACGCTTTTTTAAAGTTCAAGTTGCGTATGCAAAACGTATAAAAGCCAGTTAGTTACTAATCTATCGCCGCAAGTATTTGATATCGTTTATTAATGTTACAAAGTGTATAGGACGGTCAGGACGCTCACCTGATGGTAAGTGGTATGCCTGACTATGACAGTGCGACATTGATTGCCAATGTGTGGCATCAATGCCACACTGCACCCCACACTAGAGACGAGTAGACAATAGACGTCAGGTCTCATATACCCCGTTATTTAATTAGCGTGAGATGATTCTAAAAATGCGTATTACATACATTACATTAGTAATTATGTTTGATTTATCTGAGATAGTCTTCTGGTAATACTTCGTTAGAAAGAATTTTCAAATAAAAATCGTTTTTTTGTTAATTTCTATGCGAAGCTATTTTAACTGCCGGTTCCTTAACGAATAGAAAACAATGGACTCTTCGGTATCCAACGTAGTATTTGATTGCAAGCGATTAATAATAATGTATGTATTTACCTAATTTATTTAAATCAAATTAATAAATTTAAAACATTTCTTTGCAAATATTTTAATTTGAAAAATTACTACAACTATTTTAATACCTATTATTCGTATTCTTTCATTTGTGCTATTATTAAAAATTAACATGTTGTAAACAAGAATACATAAGTAATGAAAAACAACAATTGCACAATTAAACCGTGTTTATTTTGAAGAGAAGTATATTTTTAGCCCACTCTGACCCTTTCAGCTCTCAAAATAAACGTGTCGGTTAAAATCATGAATTTTTATGAGCAACAGCTTTTGTTTGAGATAATGTTGCGCACCATGTTATTTGATTGAATTCTCCGGTCATATTTATCTGGATCACAAGTTCCTCGATAAGGAAGGCGCAACAGACGAAACGGTTTAGCGTTTGAACACATTATTCCACTTACTTATTCTAGACTTGATGCACCAGACCGGTTTAGGTACATAAATGTACATCACTGGGTGAATTTCACCAAAAAATCTGGGTCGATTTATGCCGAAAGTTGACGGGTTTGGCCTGCCAGTTATTTTAACAGCTGCTGGGGAACGAATTGTAATGAATCTTAAAATGCATTATATTTTTGGTATAATGCTAATGAATTTTTATAATTCAAAATTCTAGTAGCTTTCTTATTCTAGAATTGTGGCAGGTATATACTAGTAAGCGTGCATAAAGATTATGAATATAAAGAAGTATGATACAAATAGTATGATTAAATACGATAGCGATTTTGCGGTTGTCGGGAAATATACTGTATGAACAGTTTATTTGCATACATGGAAATAGCTTATTCTGATTATAGGACACAACCGTTTAAACAAAAGCAATTCTTCTCACGGCGGTCAATGATGTTAAAAGTATAGATTTGTGATATGGTCACAAAACAATTGAAAAAAGTGTTCCGAATGCAGCGACAGCACACATACACATATTTCGAATGGGCGTACATTTACTTAAACAAAGAGGCTATAACTGTGTTCTCTTTGGCGGTTCGTTAATGAGGCACGGGTGGCATATCTACCTTTATATATATTCTATATATATAGTTGGTGGCAGTCAAAAGGTTAACAATGCCTAATCGTGTCTTTCTTGCTATTATAAAATGAATTACTATAACTGGTTAGTAGCACAAATGAGTGCAGTAGAAGCTCAAGTGTCGCAACAGTGGTCTGACAATGAACGTGTTGCATGATCGCCGCACGACAGACGGACAAGGTCGCCTCGCTGATATATATCAAATGCTGGCGATGACAATTAATTGTGCCATCGACTGGCACCACATTTCTACCTTACTTTCATCACGTGCTTAGCGAAATCAAACTTTGTCTTGTTTTACAACTGACTGTATTAAATTAGTTAAGTAGTTGAATTTATACGTGGTTTTTAGGTTAATTAGTGTTATAATTTAAATGTAGGGCGGCGGTATCGTTCATTATCGGTAGGCCGTTTAATCTTTCGCCCGTATAATATAAAAAAATATCTCCAGTAATTCAATATACCTAGTGTTAATGGAAATAATCGACTTGAGGAAAAACAAATTCGTGACAATTGGCAATAAGTTTTCTTTTTCACAATTTTGTCATTATATACCCTGGATTGGACAGCGCCCAATCGGTTTGGGGTTCGAAAACTGGACAGAGGTTGCACAACTTGCACAATACACTATCAACCCTTTGACTGCGAATGACGCCTTAAGGCGCCAGACACAATAGATTTTCTAAGGTGTCTGGATTCCCGTTTAATGGGTCAATAAGTTAAACAGTATAAATTGAGAGCAGGTTATGTCATAACAAATATATTTCCCTCGATTTTCTATTCATTAATCGTTATTTTTTGCTGAATCGCTGTAATGATACTTGACAAAACATCGTATCAATTTTATTAAGACATTCAATATTTAATGAAATCAGACGAGTCTTTATGAGCTTCTCTCGAGCTGCTGTCAATGGTTTAAAAAATTAAGACCAAATGTATAACGTGAAGAAAGATTCTCGGAAATCTGACAATGCTAAGGCCGTTCTTAACGTCATGTCATGACCGAAATTGAGAGATTATTTACATGTTTTCCTGTTTATCGTTCCCAGAAATTTAATGGAAGCGGTTCAAAGCATACTTAACGGTTGTCTTGAAATATTAAATTATATGGCGGGTCAGGGCAAATTCTATGTAATGCAATTCTATCAAAACGTATTACCTGCTTAATTATCAATTAATTGTGCGTAAATATAAAACCGTTATAATAAGCGGTCCTAAAGTTAGTGTAACTTAAATATTTCTCAAATAGATACGATCTGTGCTATTTCATCATCCCCATTGGCCTATAACGGCACACTGCAGGGCACAGGCCTTCCCGCACAGCATCGCTATGGGGAGATTGGGCCGTAAACTGATGCAACAATTTGAATTTTGATTCATGGTTATATTAATTAATACTGAATCAGTTAATATAATATTGAATTAATAAATGTAACCATGAATCAAACTTATTTGTATATGTCATTTTTGCACTTAAATAAAGTTAATTCACAATCCATTTAGAGTAAAAATGAAATTTAATTATTAATATTATAATTCAATTCTTGGACCACTACTGGTAGATGAATAAGGTAAAATTGCACTTTTCAATAACAAAATTATGCATAAATATAATTATATGTAATCTTATATTTGTGATATCATCGTGCGATTAAGCGCATCGCTTCGTCACGACGCTGCGCATGCGCCTCGGCGCGCGACCATTACAATTGTTTCGCGGATTATTCCACTGCAACGGACCCGAGAGTAATTAGCTCAACGTGTGCCTGGTACAACAAATGCCTATCTGCCATTGTTTAGGCGCCATAATTTGTCAGTTATTTACGAATTTATATTCTGCAACAAGGGCATATGAAAGGGCATGGAAGCATGCATGCGTGCGCTAAACTCACAAGTCATTGTACAGTTGTAGGCTTTAATAAATTTATAATAGAATCTAAATTTGCGACTACACTGTTATAACAATCAGGCTTTTATTTAAAAAAGTAGTAAAGAACCTTTGAGTAAATTAGTTAAAGTATATTGGTTGCATTTGTTTTAAATTCTGAAAGATGCATCCAGTAAGGTACTTATCTCGATAGCTCTCTACAGCTCACTGATAGCATTGGTAAATGTAAATTCAATCATATTTTACTCTTCTAACAATGCAATGTACACAACTTCTTACATCTGACAAGATATAGGGTACCGTGATTCTTTATTTCCAAATGAATCGATGCTTTAATGGCCGGTCTCCCCATCTCTATATCTTGCATTTGATAACCTTGTTGGCGCAACCGAAAAGAAATCGTAACGCGATTTGCCGCTACTGCAATTTTTGCAACGATATTTTCTAATTTTTTTTTCACATTTTTATTGGACAAGTCTATAATGATGTCTTTAGACAGGTCTGTGTGCTATCATGTAACATATTATGATACCTAGTACTTAATAGTTACATACATAATACTTAGACCTATTCTTTTCTCTACTGACTCCTACTGTTGTTCCATATCAGAACGCTGATGGTTTTTTCAACATGCCAAATTGCTCAAATAGCGAAGTGTGTTACTTAATATTAAAACTAAATCTAAGCAAAATTATATACGACTAGATTTCGATTTCCAAGTTTAATCAGTGTTGGCTTTAGCTTGCCAGGGACTTCTTATCAAGACAATAAAAAATCTGTTGTTTCTGGCATCAATCGCGGTATGTAACGGTATAATATCAAACCTGAAGCTACATTTTTTGTACAAAAATATATAAAATTACAACTTTACGCTCTAAAGCCTACTGCCTCCACAAGGAAGTTTATTTTGGAACTGTTATGATTGAGAAACATGTAAATTGTTGTTTTAAAACTGGAATTAACGAATACGTAATACCGCGTCGGCATTTTTTCGCTGTTTCAAGTTGTTTGTTTGTACTGAGCTGCTATTGATGTAACTATTATAATCGCATTTGTTATAACTTAAGATATGTCGTATGGTATGAAGATGTAGACAATTATAATTATCAACACCCATAATCTTACTGCGGTGCCGAAGAGGAGGCATATTAAATCGATTAATAGGGACATAATATTTAGGAGAGAACGGTTAACGGCGTTCTATCTTATACTGGGTCCACACTGACGGGAAAAGCCATTCATTATAGCGACAACGGTGGTTAAGATTTGGGTTTAGCCACCACTTAACGCGATAATTTGGCACTTGAATCGTATTATTAGCCGTTAGTGTGGCCCTACACGTTACGGCTAAAACGGTTAGAAAGTAACCTTTTTTAAGTAACTGTGATCCCCAACACGCCTGCCAAGCGTGGATTATGGCATAATGTTTCATCAACATCGTAAAGTGGCCCCGAAGCAATGACTGTCCGGGCTCGCAAGGACGAACCATATAAAAAAAAACATACCTACACTATTCCTAAAGCTTAAGTTTTTGGAATTTAAGGGTCGACCTTCACCTTTTCGGGCAAGTAGGACCTAAATAATAAATAACATATCTTAAAATTGTTAAACTCCAATGAGTCCACAACCGGTTCACATAATCAAATTAAGTTTGATCAACATTCAATAACAATTGTTGCAAATAAAGAACTCCAAAATGTCATAGGAATCCTCATATAATTTAAATAATGCTAAACAAGAAATCATGTACCGATATCGCAGCAAAACAAACATTTATCCTACTTAAAAGTTTAAACTTGAAAACGCATACCAAGGATTCAATTAAATCCACAATATCTTTATGGACTTTTTCTAAAGTAGGTATAAACATGGTAGCTGAGATATTATGCATACAGGAAATAATAAAGTGCCATCTTTATTTCACCATTAATGAAAATACTTATGAAATTGCAAAGGCAAATAGTAATAAAAATAATCAATGTCGGTATGGTCGTAAACGTAATGAACGAAAAGGGCGTGCTGACTATCAACTCGGGTGGACCTTGTCACGCGTCGGATGCCCTTAGTCGTCGTGGGGTCGTAGACAGCAACCGATACCGTCCAAGGTGCAACACGCGCACTAAACAACTATTAGTACATCACTATGTGTCACCGGTTACATTCACCGGTCTTTTATTGTGTAGTGTTTCTGCAAGATCTTTGACACTTGATCACCTTTACAATATACTCGAGTTAATATTGTGTTAATTTTTTAGTATAAAGTAGCTGCGGATTTTTTTACGAAACATATGTAATCAGTTGAATAAAACCTTACAAAATGGTCGTCTTTAGTCGTAGCTATTACACAAATGTATCTTTTTGTACGACCTTTTTTTTTGATTTCCCCAATCCATTTAACAACAAAAAAATCGAAACTGTACATAAGGTAGTTTTCGATATCTATTTTGCTAGTTTGGAAACAAATATATGTCATAAAATATCGACAGCAGTTTTACATTAAATCATAATAACATACTAGATTAGAGATTTTTAAGTAAGACACCCTGGTCTATCGTGCTAAGAACGAGTGATGTCCCATAGGCCTCAAACCATATTTTGTAAATAGTTTATAAGCATCGTAACCGCCTATTGGACAATGAAACGAAATGTTAAATCTGCGAGCGCGCTACGAGACGAAAGGCCGACCCCCCGTTCCACGGAGAGAAACCGTCACCTGAATCATGACTCTGATACATATTTAACAGATAAATACTCTACCAGTATGTGAGAATGTGACGTATGCTCACAATGATAGATTACGCAGAGCCACATATCTTGTTGTATGTTTACATGCGGAAGTGTCAATCGATGAAATTTCCTTTGACGTCCATTAATTGTTATATTATAGAAGAATTGGGATTACCTACATCTTTGGTTAGTACAACTTAATTTAATTTTATTGCTTTTTGCGTTGGTTAACAATGAGTTGTCGAATTTTAAAATAAATGTATTTTAAAGTCCAGTTCATGGTAGACGTAATTTTTAAAATACTCTTACCATTCCTTATGTAATTGAAGAAGACGTAGTCTGTCAAATGGCTGACAAGTTAACTGTATATAATTGATTTAATATGTCAATTGGCAGCAAACAAATCTTACCAGATTGAATAAAAGAATTACGTATAGGTACATACTACTGGTTGTTTTATTTTTCGAGACATTGTGTTCAATGTGAGGAACAAATATTCACGTAAGGAAGGACACTTCAAGTGACGTTATATATACGTAAACTAACAATCCAATAACAACTCCTTGGTTAGAAAAAATACTATTCAAACATTACCTATCTTTGAGTGTATCTTATTCAAACATAGATTCTTCGCAATATTTGCTTTACATGTTTCAATTGCAAATTTTCGAAAGTTCAAATATTGGGTGTAAATACGAGCAGACTAGTATAGTTAGTTTTCTAAAGACAAATTGCCAAATACATAAAAATAATAAATCATGGTATAGGTAAATATTTTGTAAGTGGATTATACTGTGGTATTTTTCACCTGCCTCATGTATACGTTTTTCGATCAACGTTACGCAAGACCGTCTTCCAAACGGTCGATAGTTATTTGGTTTAAACGTGGGCCGACTGCAGTGGAGAACGGAAATTCCTAAATAACATTATTAGGCTGATTACATAATTTAATGTTCCGGTTTTATTTTTAGACTAGAGAAAAGAGTCGTTATAAACATTCAATCGCCGATCGCGGCATTAAATGTGTCATTACGCCATCAAAAATAATATACCGTTAAGAATGGAATGTTAATTTCAATATAGCCCTTTGACCCTTCATCTAATCTGGCTTTATCAAGGGGAATTAATTACGATTTTCGCTTAGAAAACTTTATAATAACTAGTTGGTGTGGCGTCGGTCGTTGATCTGTGCATGCCGATGTAGCCATTATTTTTTGCTAAGCCAGTCTCGGCTGGCTCTAAGTTGCTCGGTAGATGGGCAATCTAATTATAGGGCCCTACAACCGATGCACAAGGACCTTGCCTTAAACTTCGAGACTAGTTCTTTAGACAGAGAAAACGGTTTAGAAAATAAACGCAGACTAGAATTGCGGATAAGCTCTTTACGAGCACTCGTTTTAATCGACTTTATGTAGCTAGAAGTGTTTGCGTGTTCGAAGTCGGAGTTGCGCGTTTACACTGTTAGTCATACACTGAACAAAAACAAAAAGGGTACAATTGTTTTCAGAGTAAATAAGGCTATATAGGTCGCTTAAAGATGCACGACTTTATGACTCTTGTTGGTATTAAGAAGTAGTCACTTGTGACGCATAGTTAGCTTTAAGAATTTTCAACACAAACAAAAACACGGCAAAAATTAAAAGTCCACGTGTAGTGAAACGTTCTAATCGATATAGCGTGTTATTCACCGTGCAAGTGGTAGGTAGGTAATGTGGATTCTGCACCACGATGCCGGTCACTCGCATTGTTCTACCGTTTAATGACGTGGAACATATTATTCATACGGACATAATTACTACGATTGCTGAGACTATATATTGATACTGCGTAAGCTGCAACGTTAACTTCTATCGATTTTAACATCGAGCAGATTTAGAGCGTACTGATCAATATAATAAATTATTATTCTTCATTAATCAGACAATAACATAATGTATTTTAAATAAAAACCTTGGTCTTCTTACGTCTTCTAAAACTTAATTTATTTACTATGATTTTCATTCATAAAATCCTTATTATACTGATCAATTAAATAGGTGCTTAGTAAACATAAATATTGGTCAACCTGATATACGAAGGATGGCAACTGCTTGAGATCGGTCCGCGTGGAAATCATTAAGGCAGGCTTTCGTTCAGCAGTGGACATTATAATATAATAAAGAAACGATAGTCAAGAAAAAGACAAAACGCGCAATCGTTTGTTATTGACAACATTCTTTTTAAGAAATATGACATTAACTTTACAATATACATAAATTTCAAAAGCTGACCATTTAATTACCGTAAAATAGTGTACTTACACTTTTGTTTATGTAAAATCAATGAATGAAATTGCACTACGAAAATCGCGTGCATTCTTCACAAAACAAGTGGCCAACATAAACAAAGCATTTGAACAAAGTGCACAACCCAAGCAGGCGCAATACACAAGTGCACAATCGGCTGAAACTCTCGGAAAAAACTGAATTGTGCGCCTATTCAGTGGCGAGAGCTCGAAACCCCATTCCAAGAGAATATGGCGAACGGTATTTTTGCTCGCAATATGGGCCACCCCGTTACAAACATATGTGACAGATAAGGATAACAATCATACTGATCGCGACATCACCTGAATCACCAATAAGGATTCGCTAAATAAATACACGTCTTGCCTGCGCGAATACCTACTTCCAACATTATAAGTTGTCTAGACATAACAAAATTCGTTTATATTTCAAGACTCTCGAGTATTCATAAAAGTTATAGATCAATCACGCATATACCATAATAAGATCCTCTAAATGAGAAAATAACAATTCATTTTTCTCTTGAATCTAACTCCTTTAAATGGCTTAAGAACGTAAGATGGATACTTAAAATAATCTTTTACTTTATTTTATATGTTCCCTAACGGTTACATAAATAAGGATATTCATTAGCGAAATATTACGTAAATAAACAAAGTAAAGTAATTAATGTTAAAGAAGACATGACATTTGAAAAAAATATTAATATTAACGCTAGGAAAGGAGCATCGGGCAGTTCGGTAGCTATTGCGAACTCGACAATGAGTCGTTAAACATAATCGCCTGCGCTGACCAGTTTAGGACATGATGCGAAACAAAACAATAGGAAACGGCTAAATAATTCCGATGACCTATACACATACGCGGAATACGCACGATCGAATTCTGAGCACGCTATAAATAATATATAAATAAATATCACAAATGTTTGTACTGCCCGTTTTAAATTAAGATTAGTAACCCAGTGGTTGAGACAGCAAACATCGATTCAAGTAAGTTTACCATGTAAAATCATATTTTAGGCAACAAATGATATGTTCCAGAGATAAATGTTCGCAAACGGTTCGTTAAAACACATCCGCACAAGTAATAATTATCGCGTGAGGCTGGCTGGCGCAGGCGCAGCGCACAAAAAGTAAAAACAAATCATAAAACCAGTTGTATTGTTCTTTAGTATGAGACGACCTCTTTTGACCGTCGCGATAAGAAACTCGCCATTTTCGTTGATTTTCTTCTAACCACGAGTTACGAGCCTTTAACAACATTATTCATCAATTAAAATAATACATGTCATATTGAAGGAATTACAATTAAAGTATATGCATATTTATAGCTGTAAGGGAAGCATTGATTGTTTGTTGACTTATTCAGTGTATGCTACTCGTTAACAATAAATTAATTTAACATAAAGAATGTTTAATTACAAATAGAAAGCATACAAAGAGATAATAAAGGAACTAAATTAAAAGTTTTGCAACAGAGTAGCGTCACGAAATGGAATTCAAATCATTCCGTTGGACATAGTGAAAGTAAACATGTATCTATAATGTATTATTACATTTTTGAGAATCAGTGTTTCCAGTGAGACATAACTTGTATTAAAGTTGAAATATGTGATAGTCATATAAACGGTGTAGTTACTTTTCTTTCCCAATGATTTTTCTTTCAGTTTCTAAAGGCAGAACTGCATGCATGATCGGTTGCACAACTAACCACATGCGCCTTGGTGGCATCACGACATTTATTCACTTTACCATACATAGATAATTTGCGAGGCTTAGGTATAGTTTGTCTCGATAGCACATTTA
>PQWD01011216.1:0-10104 GCA_019425675.1 Leucinodes orbonalis | reverse complement strand
TTGTAGAGCCGCCGCGTCGAGGACGCCTCTCCGGTCGCTGGGTAAAGATAAAATGGTCAGGTTAGTTTACTGTATTTTGGTTTACTATGCTTCCGTTCATTAGCTAAAACGCCGTTGACTAGCCAAATTTTTAGTTGGGCTAATAAATAACTTAAATTGTGAACAACTATACACACTTTCTAAATCAGTTCGAAAAAAGCACATACACACTACTAGTGATGTTTTACATGCAAAGCCTCTTATATCTTTATGGTGATAAATAGCTACGTAAGAGATGCCGAAGTGTTCCGTTAAACAGGGTTTCTCAGTTTTCGAAAATCGAAAAATTGTAATCATCAGATAACGGCGTTAGCTAGTACTAGTATGGAGATGGGATACAAGACTAATCTTTCGGACTCAAGGTAACTCTAGTGATGTATCCACAGATTTCCCAATAAATATTCTGATGTCTGTGGATGTATCTAATTGAGGTAGTATACTGAGTACTAAACGATATGCGCTGCAATAATTGGTCAATTATGTTTCTTGATATTTGAATTGGTACTATTACAGACTAGACTCATCTTCAATTATGACATAACCACATTTCTTAATCAATCGATCAACGAGTACAAATAGGTACTGCTGGATTCGACATTAGGGAAATACGAATTTAAAACTGACCTTTGGGCAGATTGAAGCGTAAACCACCACGCAAGTTCGATGTGCAAATATTTTGAGGAACATTTCTGTCTAATTAGGTCTTGATATAATTATAATAATATGTAGATAATTACTTACAAAAATGCATAGGTATAAGATCCTAGTTAAAATGTGGGCTTAACGGCACATGGATATTTATTAATTTGCAACAGAAATACGTTACCTTAAGTATTACTGGCTCATCACACACAGCTCATTATACGTCCCCACCGAGGGGCACGAGCCTACCCGTAAAGGGTGTATAGGCCTTAGTCGTCCACGAGGCCCCAGCGTAGATTGGTCAAATTCAAGCACAACCTGGATGAATCTCTTGCAAGGCGTGCGCAGATTTCCGTACGATGTTTTCGCTCACCGTAAGAGCGTTGGATAAACGTACATATAATTTCGAAAATACATTGGTACGTGGCGGTATTTAATCCTGCCCCTTCCAGATCGGAAGGCAACAGCCCGGGATTTGATCCTGCACCCTCTTGTTGCCCAGTCCCCACCAATGAGCCCAACTACTGTCTCGGTAAATATCAATAGATATACGTTACTAGCGATCATGTCACGTCATCGGAACGACGTGAAGTATGCATTATGATAATTAAGTGGACACCAATAGTGCGGTGCCAACGAATTTCTATTATTAGGAGCATTGGCATTCGCGTCTTATATTGTATCAGAGTATCTAACTTGTGTATAATTTTCATTTGTGTATGACATTTCTATAGGTGGTTTTTCATTTGTGTATGACATTTCTATAGGTGGTATGGTATTGATTACTAGCTAAACGTCGTTCTGCCTTAAAATAAATGGACCAAATTTTCGAACCATGTTCTATTTTATTTTTCTACTTACCTAAGTTATTTCTTATTTCATCAACTTTTTGCCAATAAAAATCCTGTGAAATTCAGTCCAACCTTTTCAGACCTTAGCCGGAACCAACAGACAGATCAAAATTGTTATGCTGGTTATTTAATTATTACTAACAGACATTTAAATTTTTTATACTAATTAGCTCATTTTGTTCTTCAAACGAGCCAAATATTCAACTGGTAAACACATGAACATTCGTTACTGCGAGGAGCAACGAATGCGTTGCCTTTATACATAGGGATGTTATCTTTCTTAAACATAGGTATATATAATGATTTTCGAAAAAAGTTTCATTTTATTTGTTCTGTTTTTTTTGTTTGTATTTGGTTGTGTTCCTATTAAATTTATTCTTTCTTTCCAAACTATATATAACAGTAGGGTATTAACAATAAAAAATATAAAAATGGTACCATGAACTAAAACTACAAATAAGAACATAAAACCCTTATAAATTGATCCACCATTATTATTGTATTCTTAATTTCATTAGCAAGCATCCTGTACATATGAACAACTTAAGAAGCCAAAATGTCATCGCAATTATGTTCATAAGTGTTAAGGTGTGTTCACCCATATAATAAGAAATGCAACGTTGAAAATATTTATCTTTTCCCAATCAAAATAAACGGTATTTTTGCTCAGTGTTCGTGTAAAAACAAACGTAATGCCGTTGGAGTGCATAAAAACATGTTCAGTAGCGCCGAGCCGGAATAACATATCAACAAACGAAGATCATACGCGACGAAGCTTCGGCTTTACTTGTAAAAGTTCTCGTTTACTAAAGAAACTAGATTTAAACTCGATCTAATAATGCAAATCAAAAACTCAAAACCTCAAATACAATTTTGAATGGCATTGAAAACCAGCATGATTAAAGAATGTTCCTTAATAATATTGATTTTAAATGGCATTTTGTTCGGCAAAGCATGAAAAATAGAACCAAATGGGATGAAATAGCCCAGCCTTAAACTTTTGGGATGAAGATCTACTCATAAGTGGACTGCAGATTATTGGGTTTTAACGATTACCATAATAAGGAGTATAGCTGAACGTGACCTCCGAAGCACGGAATTTTCTTTCTTTTCAGATAGTCAGGTGATTCAACCTGCAGTATTCTAACCAAACTAGGAAAAATATATTTTCATAATGAATCTGAATTTGAATCCACGACCAATTTGACCAATATGAGTAATCTAAAGCAAAGTGCACTAGACCACGAAGACACCTCAATTATAAATAGGTCTACTAGGATCTCGTCAAGAGGATAACTCAACTAACATGATCTCGATACTTTTAGGAAATATAACTCAGTTTTTATCGATTTCTTAAACCTACAAGTCGTTTTTGCGATCGAGTTACCTGTAGTAGGGGCACGCCTGCCACCGCAAACAAATGCATCCGAGGACGGATCTGAATTATTAATGCGCACCGACCGCGTCTCTTTCAAGATGTTATGACGTAACTACACTCTTTCCCAACTATTTATTCCCTTTGTAAGGACAACTCGCTTTAATATTAGCAGAGATATCGCCGCAAATGGATAGCACTAAGTAACATAACATGGATTTGAAACCATATGTAAGTGAAAATTATATTTGGCTAATTTACTTCTTCATCATCATCAGCTCATTAAACGTCCCCACCGAGGGGCACGCCACAGACGCTCTACAAATTACTTCTTAAATTAGGCGAACTCACCGGGCTTATATAGAGTGTCGGTGGCTCAGTGGTGTGGACTGTTGCCTTCCTACCGGGAGGGCTGAGGTTCAAATCCCGACACGTACCAATGTATTTTCGAATTTTCTAAAACAAATGTACGTTATCCGACGCTCTTACGGTGAAGGAAAACATCGTGAGGAAACCTTCATGCACGCCTGCGAAGAGATTCGAAGGTGGTGTGTGAAGTCGTCCAATCCGCACTGGGCCCGCGTGGACGACTAAGGCCTAATCACCCTATACGGGTAGGCTCGTGCCCCTCGGTGGGGACGTTTAATGAGCTGATGATGATGATGATGATGACCGGGCTTATAGGGTAGTGCGTTAGATAAAGGATCGCACTAGTCAAACAACTATAGCACAGGTCGATCAGCAGATGGGTGATCGAAGGAAATTATCTCTGAATCCTGATCCGTGGTTTGGAAAGGAAATTATGCCATTGATCCCGGCTACTACATAGGTACTGTATTGGGTAACGGCCCAATGACCCAATAGCAGTGGTACGCCTAGTTGCTGGCCTTGGGAAGCATGCTGTTCACTTACTGGTAACTGACATCATAGCCCTGCAAATGTTTAGGCAAGGCCAAAGGTCCTAAAACACGTTACCTGACCTTCAAAAGAGTAGGACATTTTGCTCCGGAAAGGACATTAAAACCGCATCCAGTGCTTTCATACTCGGTAGAAAATGGCGACAAAATCGAACTAAAACAAAAAATAACAATGTAATACTTGGGACCAGAACTTTCAAAATAACTGTAACGATTGTTGAATAAAGTGAAGTGACTCCCCAGGTGCACTGGGACCACTTTCTCGCGTTTACCAAATTTGCGGAGCAGTCAACTATAATTGGACCTCGTTAAGATGGTTGTTTGACAAAAAAATGTAACCTTAATTTTTCAGTCAGCCGATCAATATACCTACGTATTGGCAAGTTTTGTCTTATACGTAGGTGCAGTAATAAACGCACGACAATGTTATGTGCAATATTTACAAGCGGCCATTTTTTTTGACGCTTTATTAGAAATGATATAAAAAGTATAGATACGTGTATGCTCACAAAACAATCGAAAAAAGTGTTCGAATGCAGCGACAGCACACATACACATATTTCGAATGAGCGTATATTTACCTAACTTAACCGAAACAAAGAGCGCACAACTGTTCTCTTTGGCGGTTCGTTTTAGAGGCACGGATGGCGTATCTACCTTTATATATACAGAATATCATTGTTTATTAGCTAGAAATTAGCTTTACACACATCTTCCAGCATTTTTCTTTATCAAGCAGATTATCATATCTATTAGTGATGGAGGTTCGACGATGGAGCCTACGTCTTCTTGCCTCCAGTGAATCATCGCATTAACCATCCTGCAAACAAGCACTGCACCAGAGTTACTGGTCACTTTATGAAGAATCTCAATTACTTATTGGGAGTGAATGGTTAAGCTTCACACAACGGATAGGTATTTTTTCCGCCTCTAATAATTTTCCTTCTCATAAAAACCTTATATTGTAGGATGACGTCAATGCTAGAGCCTTTAATCATTTCTTAAAATCTTAATTCATAGTAATAGTAAAAGGACAGTTGAAAATATTACACAAGGGTATGTAGGTACAAGAAAGCTATAAGTTTACAAAGTTATTTCGAGAGATCAAGTAAAATTATAAAATAATACTTGCGAGTGCACATCAATTTGCCGAACGTGCTTACGGTATCAGCCGAAAAAATCATTACAATACTTTGATACGTAAAATAACAGTGTTATCGATCTGGCACTTGTCCCGTCACTTCGTAGTGTTGTGCTTTATTTTCCTGCTCAGTGATTTTGTCACTTGATATTACCGTGAGTGGTTAACACAGAATCGTAGAAATGAATCGAATGGGTATTTCCATCAAATAGTGGAACAAATAAGTATTACAGACAATGTGTAGGTGTTGCACCGACGGAATGCCGAGGTTTAAATAAACTATTCGATATTTTATTTGTGATCTTATTACCTGTTTGAATTGAAACTTCAAAAGAGAAGGAAGTTCTAGTGCACAGAAAGGTAAAGTTGCTGTTATTTTTTGATAATTTGGCAAAAGGTTCAAAGTTACAAAACGTATCGTTATACTCACTCTTACTTGATGGCTATTATATGAATGAATACATGGCATGAATTTATTCGATTAAATTTACAGAAATATTTATACTGGGTTGACTGATATTAACATCCCTTAGAATTAATATCAATGCTGCTAACACAGTCTTGTTTGAAATTACGGATTTCTCGTCCAAAATTAGATTTTCAGAACAAAAGATAAGCTTTTGGCTGCTTTTTCCCACCAATCAACCGATTTACGATCTATTGCTTTTGCTCTCGACCAATACAAATTCGGACGGCAGTTCCCAGATGATTTCCCACGAAACCCTCTGAAACAATACATTAGCTAGTAAGTGCGTTAGTGGGGGAGCGAGCAGGGGAACTAATAGAGCTATCGGCGGCCACTCGATCTCTCAATCGATTCGATTATTCCGATTCAGGTGGCGTCATAATCAAGTTCTCGATTAGTGATGTTTTTTACGAAACTAATGCAATCGCTGGATTGTGCACTGACAATGGCGCTATGTAATTTATTAAAATTATCAACAGATACATTTTTTATTCGGAACACGTAGACAAGGCGAGCAGGTTAATTTTATTGTTATTGTGAATGTAAATTTAGATTCTCTCACCCGGCCCTTACCTTAACTCTGAGTTACTCCCAGTTGACTAAAAATATTTATTTTTCTTTATAGTATTTTAGTAAAGACGACTAGCTAGCTCACAGCTGGGCAAAGCTACAAATATCCTAAAAAAAATCCTTTTTTTAAATACTGAGTATTTTAATATATTTTTCTAATATTTTATTAATGTAAGAAATAAATCCTTGGAATCTTATAATCAAATCAAAGATAGAAATCATTGAAATTAGAAAACACATCTGACACACAAGGTCGTCTGCGTAGATCAAATTTCATCTATTTCTCCTGTTATAAAAATATGCTTTCAGTTCCTGATATCATAGGTGTGATAAACAATGATATTGACGTCCCTAATCGGTTATTACACTGACGTGGACTATTTGCCTCAAATGCTTAACTCATAAAAACAAGAAAAGCCAATTCTAAACAATTATCACCAGTTTCAGTGAGAAACTGATAAACAGGATGTGTGTAGTTTAAGATTTGGTGCCAAACAAAAGGATGCAAATCCGGCAGCGATCCCTCAAGGGTTGTCTGGAGCAGGGGTGACGTCATTAAAATGGATGCCAAGGGGTTGTGCCGCGAATTCTGACGCAATACAGTATGCTCTACGTGTAAGCAATGAGGGTGAGGTTAATATACGAGTAATATTATATTATCTTTCTAACATTTATCTGATGGCAACTTATACTAGACTAGCTTTTGCCCTCGGCTTCGCTCGCGTTAAGAAGTATTATTTTTCATCCTCTATTTTATCCACTTAGGGGTCGATTTTACGAAAATCTTGGGGATGCCTACGTTTAAGAAGCTTTACGTATGCAAACTCTCAGCCCGATCGGTTTAAAATTGACAAAGTTTCATATAAACTTTCATCCCCTATTTTATCCCCTTGGGCGTCGAATTTTGAATAATATATTTTCCTAACTGATGCCTACGTCAATTCAGCCAGATTCGTCTATGTGTGGTTTAGGCTGTGTGTTAATAGATCACTATGTCAGTCAGTCACCTTTGAGTTAAATATATTTAGAGAAAAAGAGGTCACCGGTGGGTTACACTCCAATCTCTCCATTGCTACGCTGAAGGCCTGTGCCTTGTAGTGGGACGTTATTGGTTATTATGAAAAGATAGTATAAAATCATGAAATACGAAATTTGTATTTGAAATCGTTAAAAAAATATATTACTATGATTTTGCTATAATAGGCTACGAAGTCACCAGTTAAGAGTTTTGTATAGGTAGACAAAATATATTTTGCATGCTATGGTAGCTTCATTTGACATTCATAAGTGCCTTCCTCGGGCCTAAACTGAATTAATGATATTTGAAATTGAAATTGAAAACATGGGATATTAAAAAAGCTGAATAAAGACTCAACGCATCGCAAGCCTTTTTCTTATAAAGAACAAGGAATGTAACCGGCAACCAAACAGATTGAATTCGGAATGCGTAATAAAAAACAAAGTAAGTAGCAAATTACAATATGAAAGGAGGTGAGATTAAAAGGGAAACATTTCCAATTTTCGAACGCACCCTGTATACAGTCCAAAACAAGCCGTAAACGTGACAAGTTTAAAAAAGTAATTTTCCAAAAACACGGGCCAATATCAGCGTCGCGTCGCGGCCATCTGACGACGTAATTGTGACTGGGTGAGTCAAGCGAGAGTTATGATAGTTTGTTATGGTTCCGTAAGTATAAAATTATCTAAAATGTAGAAATCCTGAGATAGACTCTTTGAAAAAAAACACAATAATTGGAGAAAATGATGATTTCATTCCAAATCACTAAAACGACTCGGTATTCTTTCTTTAAATTTGCAGCGCGTTCGTCGTAAAAAAGGTCTAAAGCTCACAAAGCCTTGGCTCACTTGGTTTTAAGTAGATACCTTATTAATAATACTCCAGTAATGCCCAAATAAGGTATAGAGCAGCCTATTAATGAAGTAGCCAGTCTGTCATATCGTTAATTTCAAATTTAACAGTATTTAAGCTACGTCAATCATAAATATTTATTGCGTAACGTAAATGTACAAATATGAAAGGTCCGCTTGAAAATTTGCACGAGGAACCCTAAAAATCCATAATCTAGCAACTTCATTCTTTCTTACATTGGAAACTTTTCTTTGATTTTCTTCCCATTCGATTTCCATCGGTTCTCTTTGACGGCCGCATTAAAGAAAATGAGAATATAATTGCCCCAGTGCTCCTGATAGGATTCCCTTTGGAGGATTTTTTAATAAGTATTCCTTTATCAGTGGTACAGTATTAATTGTCAGGTAATTAAATGCGGATGCCGTTAGGGTGGGGACTGAAGTTTGTTTTGCAGTTTTATATACTTTAAATGACATTTATCTTTTTAATTTGAATTTCTATGAAGTGAAATTTGTTTACTTATATATTTTTACATTTATTACAAGTTCATTTCATTCTATTTAATTCTACTGTTTATAAAGTTGATGTTTAAGAAGTTTCTGATACGTTTGTCTACTTATATATTTTTACATTTATCACAAGTTAATTTGATTCTAAAATTACTGAAATGTCTAAACATATAATAATCATAGATTAAGATATAATTCAAGGGCGCAGGTAGGTTTGAACGATTCTAATCAACAATGCTATTTCTTAGACTATGTCGGATAAGATTTTGAAATAAATATGTTCACTATTCATAGTTTCTATTAGGAGTTCACGGTTCTTAGATTAGTCCTTATGAGGTTGGGCGGGGACACAAAGGCATTGTAAGGAACGACAATGATTTTTTTTCAAAATCTGTTTTAAGATAAGAAAAGTTATGTTATTACAAGTAAAAAATCTGTTTAGGCTGTTTCTAGACGAGCAAGATCCATCCACGGCCGCATCATACTTACACACATTCACATCACACTTACCATCACGTCAGATGGCGGTCAAATGTCCGTCTATAGAAGACAAAAAATAAAAAAAGGTAAAATATTTATTTCGTACAAATTAAAGGTACACTTCTTTAAAATAATGAATATAACTTATTTAGTACTAGGTTGCCTTTAAATTTCCCCTTCACAAAATGGCTAAAAGGCTTCAAGTCATGTTTTATGATATTTAAGAACTATATTGATATAAAAAGTAATACGTAATTTTAACCAAGTAAATAAATTGTTGATTCGACA
This sequence comes from Leucinodes orbonalis, assembly GCA_019425675.1. Lineage (NCBI taxonomy): Eukaryota > Metazoa > Arthropoda > Insecta > Lepidoptera > Crambidae > Leucinodes > Leucinodes orbonalis. The sequence continues at coordinate 956 of PQWD01011216.1, read as the reverse complement.
AGAAAATTACGGCATAATATAAAAAGTCGAGATAACTAGCATTTCAGTCCCCAATTGAGTGCATTCAAAACTGATTCATGCTAACATCAATTTATTCTAAATTCAGGCCACTCCAATCGGAAACTCAAGACCAAGAATCGTATTACCAAAGTGCATTACCCAAATAGGTTCCGGTTGGGAATCGAACTGAAAAGCCCCCAGTCTTGACCTTAACCTGATTTAAAATGCCATCAGCCCCCTGCGATCCGGTCGCGCGACGTCGCGTCAATAAAAAGCGCCGACATGACGGACGATGCTGCTTTGAAATAATAATGAGAACATTGTCGCTATTTTAGTATGGATAAGCCAGTTCTTTTGAATTTAAAAAGTTCCAAAGCAAATAACTACGTGTTAAATGTTCAATATTGAAATTTGTTTGGATTCATTTGACGACCCATTTGTGTTGTGGTTGAGTGGTCGGCCGCAACACCAAGGTTCCGGGTTCGATCCCCGGCAGTACAACATTTGTGTGCATGAACATGTCTGTTTGTAATGGTCTGGGTGTTTTCTATGTAAAATATGTATGTATTTACAAAAAAATGTATGTATGTATGTTTATCCGTTGTTTAGTACCATAATACAGGCTTAACGCTTAACTTGGGGCTAGATGGCGCTGTGTGAATGTCAGAAGATATTTATTGGTTAGTGAAGTTGTTATTTGCTTTGGAACCAGATAAACGTCAATGTATATTGGTTGATATCAAAATTTGCTTAGAATTGCCGTGGTCAAACTGCTGAAAAAGAACAATGGAATTGACAACCTATCACAGGAGCGCTCTGCGTCTCTTTTAATACCTAAGGTGAGCCGAGTACATTAATAGTTGACTTTAGAAATGAAAAAAACTTTGAGCAATTACGGTTTGGGTGAAGATTGCTTTCAAATGGTTGAAGTGAAAGAAGAAAATGCAATGATCTAT
>PQWD01011214.1:0-105668 GCA_019425675.1 Leucinodes orbonalis | reverse complement strand
ATTAATAACTTATATTGTTCCGAGGTTAAAGCAAAGCCGACTTTGACAAATAGGGAAGGTTCGCATGTATATATTTTGTAAGAAAACCCGAGGTGACTTCGGCGACGTTATGATAACGTAGTGCTGTATAATTGTTCATCCTAAGCCTCGGAAAATAGTAACCATGACAGCAACAACTTTTCATTCCATATTTTAGAATAAATTTTCCGTTACAATACAATATCCGATAATTACAAAGACGTGTCCGTTGTTTAAGATAACATTGACTTTGAAAAATATAAAAATAACTTAACAGAACAAGATTATATCAAAAGTTGAAAGAAGAACTAATTGAACTAGGTATTTAACTACATAAATCTTGTTTTTTTTAATATAAGTGTCTTATATTAAAAATACTAAAATTTATGTATGTGGCCATCTAACCACGGTTAATCATCATCAGTTTTTAAATCAGTTTTATGATGCACATTTTGTACAAGTCTCACAAATAGCTTACAAAGCTCATCATCATCATTACAGCCCAATTATGTCCACTGCTGAACGAAGGCCTCCCCTAATGATTTCCACGCGGACCGATCCCTTGCAGTTGACATCCATCTGCTACCCGCCACCTTAACCAGATCATCCGTCCATCTGGTTGGGGTCGGCCTACGCTTCGCTTTCCGTTACCTGGACGCCACTCGAGAACCTTTCCGCCCCATCGGCCATCGGTTCTACGCACTATGTGCCCTGCCCACTGCCACTTCAACTTGCTAATCCCCTGGGCTATGTCGGTCACCCTAGTTCTCCTACGGATATCATCGTTTCGGATTTTATCGCGTAGGGAGACACCTAACATAGCCCTCTCCATAGCACGCTGAGCAACCTTGAGTCTATTCAAGAGACCCTTAGTGAGCGACCACGTTTCGCTTCCGTATGTCATAACTGGCAACACACACTGGTCAAAGACCTTCGTCTTGAGACACTGAGGTATTTTGGACGAAAAGATCTGCCTTAACTTCCCGAACGCTGCCCATCCTAATTGGATTCGACGAGAAACCTCCTTCTCGAAGTTGGACCTACCCATTTGGACTACCTGTCCCAGGTACACATATTCGTCAACAACTTCGAGGACAGAACTTCCAACTGATATCGGTATAGGTACGACATGGGCATTACAAAGCTCATTCAGGGCTAATTTAGTTATGATGGAAATCCAAATATATTGATATTTCGGAATTTGCAAAAACGCACATACAGCATATACGTTGATGCCTTGAACCTTCTGATTTGAACCTTCTTTCGGACCTTCCTATCATGGGCTGATCAGTTAAAAGCTCCGATCACAAAAAAAATGAAGTAAGTAAGTGTACAACTTGGCTTAAATGTTTGGCAAAAAAGAGCAAAGCCTTTCCCTTATCCCTATGACTTTGTAAGGAATTCTGCACCCTGAATTAACTAATTTTAAAATGTGCCGATTCTATCTATATTATACCTCAATAGTTTATACTCGTATTAGGTAGATTTAAGAATAAAAAATCTATGATTCTTTAGTCTTATTAAAATTTAATTATGCTGACATTGTAATTGGCGAGTGCCTTTTTAGATGTAACAAGCGACATATCCAACAAATGTAAAATGCCTGCACATGATTTTGTATTAAAACGAAGAGACCGTGGTTGGTATCTATATGACATATTGGAGGTTGGCTAACCGTTTGGTATTTCTAGAAACAAATTTTATACTTCTGTATTTCGTGGCAGCTTTAGGTATGCGGCCACAAAATGCTGGAACAATATTCTCCCTCCAAAAGTACCTCATTATGTGCAAGAGCTTTTAAGGTCCAGCTGAAAGCTCATGTGTTATCTTGTCAGACGTATCCCACCAAAAACATTCTGTAAAAATCTAGCCAAGTCTCGATGGAGCTGCTTGATTATCTCTAAAAAGTAATGAAATCAAGACAAAGACGTGTCAAGTCTAAGGTTCCTTACTGCGATTACTTTATTATTATGGTTGATGTTGTATGACTCGGCCGTTGAAGAGTATACAGGGATACAAACCAGGTGCTCAATGACACAATTGCACTATTCTATCGCCAGAACTGCTAGCCATTGACGTTACAAATTTGCCACTTGTAAAACGGTGATTCAAGAACCCGTCGATTATAGGCTTGATAAAGCCACTAACGTATAAAAAATGTTCAACGGCCAAGTCACACAACATTAACCATAATAATAAAATAATCACAGTAAGGAACCTTAGACTTGGCACGTCTTTGTCTTGATTTCATTACTTTTTAGAGATAATCAAGCAGCTCCATCGAGACTTGGCAAGATTTTTACAGAATGTTTTTGGTGGGATTTCACTTCTATCTGTAGAAACTTGAAAGGAATATTGGACAACCCATTGGGTGTAATTGTTGTGACGTCGGCTGCTACACTAAGGGTTCCGTGTTCGATCCCCGGGCAGTACAAATATTTGTGTGCATGAACATGTCTGTTTGTATTGGTCTAGCGCGCTCGACTTGGCGGGGGCACTACCGTGCCTCCGATTTTTGGCATCGAATGACGCGGCCTACCATGTTGAATACATATTGTTTTAAAGCGGTATGTCGATCTCTTATAGTTTGGCTGGGCTCTTTTGTTATCTAATCAGGGTCACCAGGTACTCCTGATCTTCGAATATCCAAGTTTTTATAGTTTTCCCTTTATGTAGTCATTAAACCCTAACCCTGTACCAAATTTCAGCTCTCTGAGTTAATTGCAAGTACTAGTTCTATTTAGATGATCATGAGTGAGTGTCTATCTGTCAAAAATGCGAAACTTTGCTTTCGCTTAACGTCGGAAATAAATGACCTACAGACTTGAAATTTTGGATCTATAGTATCTTATAATATCTTACTAGATGATGAAAATTTCAGCGTTCTAGTATTATCCAAAGGTTCTCCAATTGGGGTCTAAAAATGCGGCGAAATGGATCCTGTAAAGGATGGTACGGCAGTGTTTGCTTCGCGCTCGACTTGGCGGGGGCACTGCCTTGCCCCAGATATTTAAATGTGATAGTAACTAAAACATTTGAAATGGAAATTATTTAAAAATAATACAGGATGGACCGACGACTTGCGAAAGGTCGCTGGTGGAAGCTAGATGAGAAAGGCGGAGGACCGGGATGTCTGGCGCAAAATGGGGAAGACCTATGTCCAGCTGTGGACTGCAATACGTTGAAGAGAGAGAGAGAGAGAATACAGGATCGTAATGCGTTGAGATATACTTGTAAATTTATCATTTTGAAAATATTGGCTTTATAATTATGCTTAATATTTATGTGTAATGTATGTAGGGTAGGATGACTGCGCTTCGCCCACATTGTGTTCTCGAACTTGTACTGTATTCACGGAAGAACAGCTTAGAGATATCTGTTAGGAATCTCTGCATTAGGCTGAGTGGCAAACATTTTTGTGTCATTGTTTCATTACATAATTTTAAATTATAGGACTAAGAACTGATGATTGTTTTGTTTTTATATATGTACTGGTTTAAAAGACACTAAGCATGGACATAAAAAATACGTCCATGACAAACGTTTTATTATATTACTAGCTGACTCGGCGAACTTCGTACCGCCTTACAGTGAATTAATATCGTGTTACGTTTAGCTGGACTAATTTTTAAAACATTTAATTTATGAATGCACGCATAAACGTTAATCATTTGTCATTATTGTTGAACGCATGTCAACTATTACTTATAATATTTCACAGGATGGACAACAAATGTTTGACAGATACGAAACAAAGTAACATTTTGGAAAATTGATTCATGTTTTATAATTATGTTTTCATCGAGTTTTCATTATTTTTAATGTATTCTGCTATTGGGGGCGGAGACAAATTCAACGAACCAAAAACCATGAAAATTGGTCAAGCCGATCTCAAGTTATAAGTATTGTAACAAACCCGACAATGTTTTATATTATTTTATAAACTATATATTTTATAACTATAATAAGTAGTAGAATAGCAATTTATTATAATTTCTACTAGCAATTCAGTCACAGTAAATATAGAACTGGCGCTTTTTAAAATTACCGGAACCTGGCCCTGGTCTCTTGTAAAACAGTTTATAGCAATTTCAATCAGCTTACTTTGCCTCTACTGCAGAGACCTGATTATTTTTTTGGTAGAGAAAGCAATTCTATTTTCCTTTTGCCAAGTCAACAAATAGCAAAATGCCATTCGTAGGCATTCACCAAAAAATAGACAATCAAATCAATTATCAATGGCAACAGTTAGTTTATATAATAAATTAATTATATATAATATTTATAAATACGCAATGAAAGTGTATATATATATATCGCAAAATGAACATACACATTTGAATATAAATAGATTTTTTTATTCTTGTATATTTCTTATAAATTTTACTTCAACAACTCTTAGGTCGTCATCCCGACTTTTTAGTTCTCCCTTTCCCAAGTCATATAAATAAAACAAAAATGAGATTAGTGTTTTAAAAAGCTTAGCTAGGTTAAAGGCCACATCAAAGAGTAACAATTCATAAATTTTTATATTGTTATGTAAGTACAATATACCCTTTAACTTCTAAAAAGAGAGACCACATCAAAGGCTCAAAGGAACGTCCCTTGACGTGTTATTTTAGTGTTCAACATTAAACAGTAAGTCAACAAGGAAACGTTACCAAGAGTCAGTTTTAAATTGCCTGAACTTTTCTGTACGTAAGTGAGCAGAATTACCACGTAATATTTTACAAATATTTATTAACAGTTACCTTCAATGTTTTATTGCTGAGGTAGTAGAGAAATAATAATTAAAAATAAATAATTTTAATAACAATATTTAACAGATTTCAATAACTGTCTGTATGTGTTGACAAGTGTTATGAGTAGTCGCTTCGATTCACTTCAAGCTATCGCATTCAACTGCCGGACATAGGTCTTCCCCATAGGGGAACAAGACAAGACATGAACAACTCATTTTCTAGTAAGAAGACATTTTTGTAACATTTCAAAATGCTCAAATACAGTTGTATTTTCTTGTATAATATGCTTTTCAGAGTTTATTTTATTGTATAAATATAGGTTAATTTATTAAAAATATTTTGAAATTGAGCAACATTTGAAAGAGACCGCAATTGAAGCATATCAAGTTCAACATCATCAATAATTCCTAATTTGTCCACTGCTGAACAACCATTTCTGACTGACTGACTACTGCTGACTACTGCTGTTGGCCGCAGATGGCCTTTTCAGCTTCACCGGGCAAGTGGCGAGCGCTGATGGCTCTCAGCCTTAATATTTACACAACGAGCCTAAGGGCGTCCCCGAACGGGACTCGAACCTCGGCTTAGGGCGTTTCGGTGGGGGCTTGGCACATGCCGGTTACGCGAATAGGGACTGTGCGGACCTACAGGGACACGCGACGATGGCCCCCGCTGGCTGAACGACCCTTCCTCTCCACGTAGACCGATCCCTAGCAGCCGCAATCCATCTGCTATCCGCCAACTTAAACAGTCTGTAACTGTGGGTTACTCGTATGTCAGTCACTCTAGTTCTCCTACATATGTCCTCATCTAACATAACCCACTCTAAAGCACGTTGAGCAATTTTGAGCCTATTTAAAAGACTTTTAGTGAGCGACTACGTTTTGCTCCTTATGTCACAATTTCTATATTCTAATTTCTATCTATAAACTTCTTCATTAACATAATTCACAAATAACCCGATATTTTTCTGATCATATCGATCACCTTTAGTTCACCTTTGATCACCTTCTAATTTATTCATCGTTACATTTTTAATATTACGATTCATGTGTTTTCAATCCATTCAATCGTTTGTACAAACATTGAATATGTCTGTTTGGTATTGGTGTGGGTGTTTGCTATATATAATATTTACAAAAACCAAGTATATAAGTAAGTTTATCTATTATTTCACAGAATATTAGCAACTAATTGTAAATAAATCGGGGAAAGCGGGTCTTGTTTGGGGTTTGTTTGTACAGTTTTACTCATTAACACCCGTGAATTGTTACAAAGTAATTAATTATGTATTACTATTCTTTTTATCCTTCTGTTTGTGCTAATTTTGGAACAAGGAAGTTAATGTTTGTGAAATATTGTATTTGTTTAGTATTTTCTGCTTCGTTCGCAATGTTAACATCAGTTCAACTACAAAATCATCATCACAACTAGGTACAAAAAAATTTCACTGATAAACATAGGCCTCCTCGTATGATTTTCACTCCTACCGTTTGGAATCGCTCCTATTGTTTCAGATCACCTGTCCCTCTTATGGGTGGCCTTCATCCGTAAGTTTATTGCCCAATTACCGAGTTGGTTACACGAGTTAGTTCTCAATTTGATTCGATCACTCAAAGCTAGAAGCTTAGAAGACTAAGGAGTCTAACGTAAGATACCGCATATCATCACGAATAGTCATCCCTGATACTCTCACACTTATGAATAATACGTAGGTACCTACATCTAAAACAGAAGTTATTTAGATATTGACGTACGAGTATACTGAACAAAATACGCTTGGTAATATCCCAAACGCTCCGGCTACTTTGCTGGAATTCCTTGATTTGTAATTTTCGTCGTCTTTGTTCATTTTAAGTCTCATTTATTAGAAAGCCCGATTGAGGCCCTCGAATACTTTGCTGATAAAATCCAACATTCGTTCTGAATTAAAAACCATTCTGCCATGCCGCAAACCAACCATAATTTAAATGATTGATTTTAAAAAATTAAGATGATAATGAGATTTATTTCATTCCAGAGTTTCAAAACACTTTTTTTTGGATTGGTGAGAAATTATGGAAACATTACATTACACATCCGCATCGATTAATAATACTAAAAATTATATTTTCAATCTTGTTACGATACGAAGTCCTAAATTTGGTGCGACTGTTTGTAAAGTTGTTGTTCTATCGTATAATTTTGCGGGAAATCTCTCAAAAATCTTGAAATTGGCGCGCTGACACTACTCTAGAATACAGTCGGCAGGAAAACTGTTTCGTTGTATATTATAATAATAAATTTATTTTCAACCAACAGGGTTCACATTACATTTTATAATTACATAAAATTTTATAAAATAAATTAATAGAACAATCAGAATAATGTCTATTTTATAATTTGATGATTTTATTATATAATTTGGATAAAAATTAATTACATTTCTGCATAATCTATTTCAATAGAATTCTTGTAGTATTCTTGTAGAATGGCACAGATGTAGAAAGGCGGAGGACCGGGATGTCTGGCGCAAAATGGGGGAGACCTATGTCCAGCAGTGGACTGCAATAGGTTGAAGAGAAGAAGAAGAAGAAGATTCTTGTAGAATCTTACCTATCTGAAAGAGTTCAAAAAGTATGTATTAATGGCACAAATTCGCATGGTGCCTTTTGCGCATGGAGTGCCCCAGGGTTCAATTTAGGCCTCTATTATTTCTAATATATATAAATGACCTCCCTTACTATTGTAAAGTCTTTCGGATATAGTTCTATTTGCTGATGATACGTCATTGATTTTAATGTTAACAGACGTAAGAAGACTTTTGACGATGTAAATAGAGCTCTGTCTCAAGTAATGCATTGGTTTACTGCTAATAATCTTTTACTTAATGCAAAAAAAACTAAATGTATAAAATTCACTATACCCAATGTAAGGCAGGTCGAGACCAACATAACTCTGAATAATGATCAGTGGAACTTGTAAACTCCACTGCATTTCTTGGTATAACTTTAGATTCAAAGTTACAATGGGGCCTCACATTGAATCACTGGCTGTAGACTTAGCTCGGCAGCTTATGCTGTTAGGAAGATAAGGCTCTTGACAGATGTAGAAACAGCAAGATTGGTTTATTTTAGTTATTTTCATAGTGTCATGTCGTATGGTCTACTGTTGTGGGGCTCAGCTGCCGACATAATATAATATTGTACTACAAAAAGAGCTATTCGTTTTATCTACAACCTTAGACCCCGTGACTCTCTTAAGGAACTTTTAATGAAACAAATATAATGACTATAGCATCACAATATATTTATGAAAATTTAATTTACGTCCGTAAATACTATCATATCTTTAAAAAAAATTGTGACTCACACAATTTTAATACTAGGAATAGAAACAAACTTGCTGTTCCAGACTTGAGACTACATAAAGTAGGGAAATCTTTTATAGGAAGATGTATAAGGTTTTTCAGTAGTATTTTAATCGTTTTTTATTATTTTTGTATATTTTTTGACGTTCATAAGTGCTTTTTTTAAGCCTAATTTGAAATAAATGTTTTTGACTTTGAATAAAAATAATTCACTTCTGTTCCGTATTATTTCTATATTCTTTCTATTAATTGTTTAATTTGAGATTTGTTGATGTTTCTTCGAAAAGGCAGGAGAGAAGAATGGTATACAAGTTTAAACATATTTTGTTCTTATTTAACATACTAGTTCGTTTGTATAATACTCGAAACATACAAAGAAAAACGACAAAAATACGTCTGTAAATTATAAAGAATGTAAATATACATTGAATAAAAGGGATCAAACTGTAACCACATGGGTGTGTGAGGCCTGAAATCTGTACCTTATGGGTTATTTTAGTCTGGTTGATGACGTTCGAAATGTGACGACAAAAAATGTAGTCCATATACGTTAAATGAATTCGAAACAGAATAAGAATAATTAATAAAAAATATTGGAATAAGTTGAATTAAAGAGAAATAAAAATCGATATATGTTGTAGAAACAGTAGCGATTTAAAATACACAGGATTTTTTCTTTGCTTAGTCTTAGACTTTGCTTAATCACATGATCATTTAATAAATTACATAATTCTATTGTTTCACCATCATTAAAATATAATTTTGTTTAAATGTTTTTCTCCATGACAATACATGCGCAGTCGGCCGTCATTTGTTGTCAACTTTGGTGAATCGTACAATACCACCGCAAACCTCAAAAATAACAGTATTTCTCCTCTATTTAAAAATATAAACCTTCCTCTTCAATCTATCAAAAAAGCATCAAAAAACGTTACATAGTTTTAAAGATTTAAGCAAACATAGGGTTATAGGGACAGAAAAAGCGACTTGGTTTATACTATGTTTCATATGTAATATGAAAACAATCGATGAATGTTCGAAAATACCTTAATAACAGCAAAATATGTACGATTGCCTTCAATAGAAATGTTGCGAAGCGTTATGTATGACGTAGACGTAATTCGTTTGATAAGGATAAGGCAATGACAAAAGGGACTTCTTTTAATTGGTATCGACAAGCTATACAAGACAACCTTTTTCAGGTAAACCTGTTTTGCAGAATAATTTTTGGTAGTGAATATCTCACATACAGTTCAATCCTAGCGCTGGCGTAATTTATTTTCCAATTAACAAAATATTTTTGAACATTTTATTCGGTTTACGTAAATGAAAGCTGCGCTTATATATTGGCAAACCCACGCATGTTTTACTTGCCTGAGATATTTATCGATCTGGTATTATGTCAACTTTGTTCCAAATCAAGTAAGTTAGGATACCTACCACCGACGCTGTAATGTATTTTAGATAAGGCTTTAAAATTGGTAAATCAAGATAATCTCTTGAGACGTATAATATACTAGCTTTTCCCCGCGGCTTCGCTCGCATTAAATTCGGGATAGCACGGTACTTTCATTTATCACTATACATAGGATTACCCCTCCCTCCAACTTTAGGGGTTTCGGGGTCAATTTCAGATTTTTTTCTAGCAAAAAATATGTTATAGTGAGCTAACCTTAAAAGATAGACATATGCTGTCGCGGACTTTTTTGTAGACCTTTAAAAGGAGACAATACTCTCATACATGACTTTTGTGAAACTTTAACCGTTTACTCAGCGCACGTAGCGGAAGCTGAAGAAATAAGCTATCTAACACTGAAATAATTTTTCAAATCGAACCAGTAGTTCCTGAGATTAGCGCGTTCAAACAAACAAACAAACTCTTCAGCTTTATATATTAGTATAGATGAAGGGATAATGTTTATCACATAAGTGCCGAGTACTGTGTGAAAAATATGTTAGTTTAACAGATTGAAGAATATTAATTTGATACAAGCTTCTGATATTTATTTTAATTTATCGTTATGTAATAGTTCATAGCAGGTATTGAATAAAGGATAATAATCATGTTTACGTACGCAAATACTTATACAGAATGAAATCGAGAACGTTGGCAATTTCTTAAATAGGAACCTAATCGTTTCAAAAGTACATCCCCCAAATATGAGACATATCTTGGGATACAAAAATCACACATTTTTAATGAGATATTTCACACAATTTATAGCTATTTAATATTAAATGAATAGCCATTGACATTCACACAGCGCTATCTAACCCCAAGCTAAGCGTGAAAGTGTTTTATGGGTACTTAACAACGGATAAATATACATACTTACTTTTTTGTAAATACGCAATTACGGACATGTTAATGCACACAAATGTTTGTACTGCCCGGGGATCAAACCCGGAAACATTGGCGTAATAACCGACGTCTTAACCATTTAATCAAATGAGTAAATAATTGTAAAATTTCTGTAAGCGTGCACACAGATTACAAGTAGGGCATACAAAGTGAGCAGAAATAGCAAAAACAATACATAAATAATTTACATTTTTGTGCTGTTGCTGACAATAGATCACCTATGGTTTCAAATCTGTAGAGGAAAATGGGTGAATAAGTGGAAATCATTTAATATTGGCGATTTTCGGGGTTGTCTGGACGCACGGGGTATGCACTGCTTATTTGCATATGGAGTGTACGCCATTGCCAATGATGGTACAGTATTATTTTGTATCGTATCGTTCTTATTAATAAAACAGCTTTTGCGTGCGAATTCACTCGTCACTTCGTCCGAGTGGAATAGTTACTTAGGCCCAACGCTCCCTTTAACCTGCTACTTCAATTATGTAGGTGAGTTAAAACTGCGATATCTCATAAGATATTAATTTAAGTTGAATCATGTAAAGGGTAACTTTGTGTAGAAAAAACTTGTGATAAATCGAGTATTTATTTGAATATGGTTTAATATCATATTTATGCAAACACCTTCGCAAGTGATGTATTATTTTAGAAATTTTCTTTTTTAAAAAATATGTTAGGGGGAGCTAACCTTATAAGATAGACATATGCTGTCGCGAACTTTTTTGTAGGCCTTTAAAAGGGTAACAATACTTTCATACATGACTTTTACAAAACTTTAACGGTTTACGCAGCGTACGCAGCGGAAGTTCCAAGTATGAAAAATTCTCCCCGATTTTAAAATATTCTTCATTGCTGCTCCGCTTCTATTGCTCATAGCGGGTTGATATATAGCCCATATAGCCTTTCTCGATAAATAAGCTATCTATCGCCGAAAGAATTTTGCAAATCGAACTAGTAGTTCCTAAGATTAGCGCATTCAAACAAACAGACAAACTCTTTAGCTTCATAATATTAGTATAACTATTAATGTTGTTACAAGTGAGTGCTTAACATCAGCTATTATAAAGATTTCGAAATGAGAACGGAAATATATTTTTGATACCTGTCATACTTATTTCGAATTTTTTAACTTACATAAAACTAATGTAAGTCGTTTTTTAGGGTTCCGTAGCCAAATGGCAAAAAACCCTTATAGATTCGTCAAGTCTTTCTGTCTGTCCGTCCGTCCGAATATCGTAACCCCTTATTTCTCCAAAACTATAAGCACTACACTATTCAAACTTTGTACGTATATGTATTCTGTAAACCGCTATTAGGTTTTAATAAGAAACTTGGAAAAATATTAATGTATTTTGGGATTCCCCATACATTGAACTGAAACTCCATTTTTTTTATTCATTCATCATCATCTTTATGGGGTATCAATGTGTAGAGCTTAAAAATGATAATGAGGTTTCTAATATATATTTTTTTATAAATTGAATAGTTTGAGCGAGAGACACTTCCAAAGGCGAAAAAATTTGGTCCCCCTCCTCTCTAATTTCTTAACTATGGGGTTGATAAAATAAATAAAAATATATGGCGTACATATACAACATAGTGTGTTACCATAAACAACGAAATTTAGTTTGAAAGATTTCTGGTGTGTTGTTTTTTTTATACGTCATAAAGGTGAACAACTATTTTTCATATATAACTCTGCTGCGGAATCTTTCACGGGCAAGTCCGACTCGCGCTTGGCCAATTTTTTTATTTATAAGTTCGAGAAGTCAATTGTATAATTTTTGTAAAAATATTGAAGCAAGTCTAAATAACCACCGATTCTAATATGTACCTGCCGCTCGCATTTTTAACCCATTGAAAATTTAGTGCGAAATCGTGCAATTACCATAAAAAACTGAAGTCAAAGTCTAACAGTAAATCGGGAACTGGCTTCTAGTTCAAAGTATACTCTTACAAGTAAGTGCATCTCTGCACTAGTTTGAAAACGAAATGAAAAAAGTTGGCCTATGCAACGGATCTTGTTTGCATAATATGTAGACTATTCTAGGAGTGTGCTCTTCTACTTTAGAACGGGGAATCACAGAGAGCGGCGTCTTTTCTCTTTATTTGCTTTTTAGATTGATCGTTCAGTATAATATAGGCTTAGGTATGTATAATAGAATATAAAAAGTTATTGTGATCTTTCAGTACAACTTGTACAAGCTTATGTAAATTAATAAGAAATAAAATCCATTAACAAATAAACAACATTATTAGTTTTGCAATTGGAAAACCTTTGATTTAGAAGTTAAGTTCTTGTTAAGAATTATAAGGACAAAACTTTCTTGGTATCCTAAAAAGTTACGTTGTTAATGGCTGTCATTCATAAATTAGTTTTTTGTACGAAATATTATTCATATAGTTTGGACTTTTTGTTCAGTATTTTTGATTTTTTATTAACGATAAAAAATCAAAAATACTGAACAAAAAGTCATCATTACTCCCCATAGCTAAGTCGTGTGGAACATCCATCGCTGAGATGATAAAGGATGATAATGAACCAACTTAGCTTTTTTGTCGCTTTGAACTATTCTTCTGCTACTATCAATAATGATTTTATACGGTATTCCGTTCTATTATCATATATTTGTCTAATAAGAAAAAACAATCAATAATAAATAAAAAAAACAGTGCACCTTCAATAACAAACCATGCAAGACAATGGTGAAATGCAAATTGTCTAAATTAGAAGAGCAATGTTGAATTTGGGTACATAAAGCACACCCAAAAGGCTTAAATGGTATCTGCGTCCAGAATAATCCCTGTCCTGTTTCCCAACTGAGTGCAATCAGGTACAACTGCAGTCGCATTTTGGTTTCCGGAATTTAATTGGAATTAATCACATACTTAGCGTGAAAATATCCTATGCGAATGCAATAATATGCACCTTGAAGCTTAATATAGTTAGATAACTATAGTATAGTTGGATAACTGCACAACGTGCTTACTTAATTTAGATCAGTAAATAAATAATAAAGCGTCGGTAGCGCAATAATGTGGACTTTTGCCTTCCTACCGGGAGGGCGTAAGTTCAAATTCCGCACGTACCGTAATGTGTTTTCGAATTTTCGAAATTATAAGCACGTTATCCTCCGCTCTTATTGTGAAGGAAAACATTGTGATGAAACTCGCGCACGCCCGCGAAGAAGGTTGTGGTGAAGTCGGCCAATCCGCATTGGCCCCGCGTGGACGACTAAGGCCTATACACCCTTTACGGGTAGCCTCGTGCTCCTCGGTGGGGACGATTAATGAGCTTGATAATGAACTAAATACTCGTATCACCTTCACGCAGATAGCAAAACAGCGAATCTGTATATATTCACTTATATATAGAATTTGTTGAAGTAAGGGTTGGTATAGTTCGGCCGTGTAGATTCGGAAGCTTAGTTCCACATAAGATCTGTAATATTTTTCACAGCGCAAACCTCAAGTGGTGGCAACATTTTACATTAAATGTTTTTGGTACATAGGATTAATTATTAATTACTGGTCTTGCAAATATTCATGGGCGGTGGTGTCACGTACCTTCAGTGAACCGTATGCACGTTTGCCTGTTGAATGCAAAAGATAGCTAACCTCAATGGATTTACACCATAATTTCAATATAACACACATTGTAGGTCGGGATTGCTGCAGAATATCCTGGGCAGGTGAAGTTCTCAGTTTTTTGCGCGGTAAATCTATAAAGGTCATTTTTATTCAACAGTAAATAGCCCTTTCGAAAGAAAAATAACCATTACCAAGATCTAATCAAAATAAATTGACTTCAACAATAATGAATTGTTCCTTGTTTTTATTTCTATTTCGACGGAGTTTGTTTTTTGCCATCACATAAATATTTGGTTTCAGATGTTTCATTAATTATTTCCTTTGCCTTTTAATACCCTGTCTGTTTTGTCCAAGAGTCATTGAATTATCTGTACCAACACATTTTGCGCTAAATGTCGGGTTTTTCTCGCCGTGAAGACCATAGTTGCCCTTCAAAGAACATTTTAAAAACTTAAATAGGTAAATTGGTCCAGGAGTTGTTGATTGTGCGCTTACCAACACATTTTGTATAATATACAAAATAAACATGAATTGCAAAATGTGTGGGCAAGCTATTGGGGTTTTGATGAAATAAATACATCTCTCTCTCTCTCTCTCTCAACCTATCGCAGTCCACTGCTGGACATAGGTCTCCCCCATTTTGCGCCAGATATCCCGGTCCTCCGCTTTCCTCATCCAGCTCCCACCAGCGCCGGAAACTGGGGGCCGATTCTGGTTGGCGCTACTCATGGGGGGTAAATGCCTGTAGTCACCACGCTGGGCAGGCGGGTTGGTGACCGCAGTGTGGACCAGTACGCAAGATGGCGCTGCTGCCCACCATCCGGTATAAGATCCCTTAGTCGGATTTATGACATCGATGAAGCGGCCCACCATGTTGAATAATATTGTTTAAAGGCGGTATGTCAATCTCTTATAGTTTGGCTGGGCTCTTTTGTTATCTAAGCAGGGTCACCAGGTACTCCAGATCTTCGATTATCCAAGTTATTATATAACCAGTTTTCCCTTTATGTAACCATTAAACCCTGACTCTGTACCAAATTTCAGCTCTGTGAGTTAAAGGGAAATACTAGTTCTATTTTGATGATTTTGTTATCTAAGCAGGGTCACCAGATACTCCAGATCTTCGATTTTCGAAGTTTTCATAGTTTCCCTTTATGTAGCCATTAAACCTAACTCTGTACCGAATTTCAGCTTTCTGAGTTAATGGGAAGTACTAGTTCTATTTTGATGATCATGAGTGAGTGAGTGAGTGTCTGTCGAAAATGCGAAACTTTGCTTTCGCTTAACGTCGGAACTAAATGACCTACAGACTTGAAATTTTGGATTTTAAGTAAGTTATTATATCTTACTAGATGACGAAAATTTCAGCGCTCTGGTATTATCCAAAGGTTCTCAAATCGGGCCTGAAAACGCGGCAAAATGGATCCTGTAAAGGATGGTACGGCAGTGTTTGCTTCGCGCTCGACTTGGCGGGGGCACTGCCGTGCCCCCATTTATAACTATATTTTTCAAGTGAATTGCAAATGAATAATTATGTTGTAAATAAATAATTTTCCGATATTTAAAAATTAAAAAGTTTAATGTTAAAATGGTATATTGAGTAGAAATACAATAAAAGTTATATATCAGGACTGATGGCCATTGGAGTAGACGAGTTCTGGACTGGAGATTGCGTCTTCGCAAACGTAGCTTAGGACGCCGTCCGGCCCGGTGGACCGACGACTTGCGAAGGGTCGCTGGTTGAGGCTGGATGAAAAAAGCTTAGGAGCGGGATATATGGCACAAAATGGGGAGACCTATGTCTAGATGCGGACTGCGATACGTTGAAGAGAGATAAATAAAACTTATTATTTTTTCTGAAAGGAAAATTCCTACCCGTACCAACTAACATACGCAGCTTAGGTATAGACACTAACACATAGGTATAGTTCACAAGTTTATAAATGCTCAACGTGCTATACGAATGAAGTATGCAAAGGATTTGGAAAACAGGGATATTCATGATCATCAGGTCATTATACATCGTCACCGAGGGGTACAAGCCTACCCTTATAGAGTGTATCAGCCTTAGAAATTTTGAAAAGACATTGTTAATATATATTTTTTTTGTAAATCCATGCATATAATGCAAAGAAAACACCCAGAAATATACGAACATACATGTTCATGCACACAAATGTTTGTGCTGCCCGGGGATCAAACACGGAACTCTTGGTGTAGTTGCCGACGTCTCAACCGCTACAACAAGCAATAAATTAGAAATATAAGTATTTTTGAAGGATTACTGCTCTAGGGCTTCTTCGCAGCCCAATTTATCAAACTTATGATGGTGTGAGTGAAATCAATTCAGCAAGAGCTATTTAGTAGCTGTTCACAACCCCTGTGACGGTTCTCAATTCTTTATTGCATACCACATGAAGTTAAAAGGTGTACATTTATAATAACAGTTCACATGTGGACCCTGAAGGGCACAACAACAATACATTTTACTTTTAAAAACATTTACAAAATATGTTGTACATGCAAGATCATTAACAAAACAAATTAAAATAAATTCACGAATATATTTAAGAGTAATTGTATTTAATTAGTAGTAATTTCCAAGTGCATAAAAAAATAGTATATTTTTATTGATTATACCTTTATGAGTAATCATTTAAATATATTATAAATCTATTATAAACAATCATTTAAATTCAGGTAATAAAAATACTTGTACTGATCGGATTGAACATTAATTATGGGTTCCTACATTTAATTAGCGATCTTTAATATAATTCCCTTTTTTTTATTATTAATCATTAAAATATTTTTGATTTCAGAAATTCATTTATTGTGTAATAACATTTTTCTATTAACATTACTTTCAATTTGTTTATAAATTTAGAATAGTTTCCCTCGTCTTTAATTGTATCTGGCAATTTGTTGTAAATTGGTTCAAATGTTAACAGCTCAGAACTATTTTAATTTCATTCAAAGTTTTGAATGTGAATGTTTAAAAGGCCTTCTTACTTAGTATACAAATGGATTAGCTGCAGAATTCAACTGTTACATTGCCATCATTGTTATTTTACTACTAAGGATCGTCAATGAACTCCTCTTACTTAGATTGGAAATAAAATACATGACAGATATATATACCGGTACTTCTAGTTCTGTGCTGCATTCTGATTAGTCGGGACCTCCGAGGTTAGGACTTATATTATATTGAATGAAATAACATACCAGCAAAACGAATGTGCTCATGAAAATACAATAGAAATTTCACGCAAAGAACGAATCAGAGCGATTCTCGTTGCGGTTGCAGCAAAAACGATGATTCACCATCATCAGATCAGTATGAATACTGTCTTTGAACAACATTGAACTCGAGGGTTTATTAGCTATCGAACACGCCTATACCCTTTTGAACTATTGCTTCTTTTTTAATTGTGTTTATTGTATGTTTTTTTTTAAAATAATTGCTAAAACGTATTGTACGAAATTCACGGACGCTATGACTTGATAAGTGGCAGCTCGGGAGGCGCGCTCTCTTGTGGAAAATTGCGGACCTAGAGACGTGAGCAAGTGAAATCTGGCAAGGTTCTGTATGCGTTTCTTGGTAAATTCAGGAATTCACACACAGCTCCTTCACCTAACGCTGTGTTTTAGAAAGACACACAATTTATAAATTTAATGAGAAAAATTTGCTGTCCGTTCTTTGCTAAATATATTTTTTGTCCTAAGCTATACATTTATCCGTAGCCGTATTTATCGTAGTAGGTAAACGTGACTTCACTTACTGTTTCATTACTCAGTGTCACATAGAGTATATTTACTTACTTACACTGGCAAACACTCACATCATGTACTTTTGTAACAAACAATGTACTCATGTCGTTGATCGATGCGTGAAGTTATCACAAAAAAGACAGACGTGACAGCAATTTATCACAAAATGGCGGCAAAGGATTAAGTAGGTACTTGTCAATAATTGACAGAAAATACGGTACTACAGAGAAGAATGTTAATCAAGGGAACCCATATTGGTAATTATGAGCACACGAGTAATACCGAGGGTATTGAACGCAGTCCAAAAGTGATCAGTTCAATAGGGATTTACAATCCACGGGTTTGTGGATAAAATAAATAAGCATTGAGAATTTGTAGAAGATAAGAGTTGTATAGAAACAAAATATCACTAAGATTTTATATTTGCTAAGATGTGGAATATAATGCTTTTGAATAAGTTAATGTATGTTTAAATATTTATGTAAATATAAAATACTCTGCTTTTACTAATAAGAAATTTAGATAGGGTTCCGTATCTCACATGTATAGACATGGAACACTTATGAGATCACATCGCTTCCATTGAAGATTTAGCATATAATATTTTTATATAGTATATATTATTATTAGGATACATCCAGAATCAGGGAAACTTCTAGGATTAGGTATTTAGTATAAGGAAGAACGTATTGGTAACAAAAAATATTTTAATTTTTTTTTTAAATATTAACCTACATTTATACATAAATGTTACGAGTACCTACAAGTAGACCGGCCCTGGTGTGTCAGAGTTTGTCAACCATCCTTTTAGAAAATCAGGTGATTTACCCTGTCACCTAAACTAAACCTAACCTAAACTGGACTCAAACTTACGGCCCCTGATTCAAACAGCGATCTAAACTCAACGCTTAGACTACGGAGGCAGCAATTACTGCGATAGTATAAACGCAACCAAGTTGAAATAAACCGACCACATCTTTTGACGTTTGATGAAATGGAAATGACGTGAAGTGGAATAGAAGTGTTAGACTTTGGTATGTGGAACACTGCGGTTCGGTGCGTCCATGATTAGCTAATGGTTGCTGGTACCGCAGAGATAGGCACCGAATGTCTGGACTCTGGATAAAAAGCGTTATTATGGAAACGCGTTAAAAGTAATGGTGATAATATAATAGAGTAATGGTAATCCCGTGCCCATAATAAAACTGTGTAATATTTTCAAGTTCAATGTATTAGGTAAGTAATGGTAAAATTTTCTTTATGCTTTTAAAAAAAAGGCTAGTTAACGAACACGGATACAGATACAGTCTTTTGATGGCCTAATAACATTCTGCCATTTTGTTACATTGATATAATATATCAATGTAATAAAGTGGCTTTTCATCCCCAACCGGCCTTTATCTTAACAATACAATGGCAATTGGAAAATACACAAAGAATTACTAATCCATCCTTACTTTACTTTCAAAGGAATAGGGCAATCAAATTAACTTTAGTGTACAAAAGGTTTTATATATAGTACCTAAAAGTGGGAGAGACACCATACTTTTTGTTCACATTATGAAATAAATATTAAAATCATTATAATACAACCATGTATTCTTATTTCAAGGGTACATTATCATAAAGTATTGCAATTTTATTGTAATTAAATATTTTTTGAATTAACATAAAAATAAAAAATACCAGTAAATATTGTAAGTACACTGCAGGCCATCTCTCCCAAAATGTGCGGGAGAGAGGCATCTCTCAATATACGTAAATACTATTAATATATGGCAATATATTAATAGTACATACTTATTAGATCGTGGGTAGCTCAATGGTGTGGACTGTTGCCCACCTACCGGGAGGGCTGAGGTTCAAATCCCGCCACGTAATGTGTTTTCGATTTTCTGTAATCAAATAATGTATAGTGGCCGGCTATTTATATCTTATTATAAAAGTGTCCGCGGCCAAATTTTGCCCATCGCGTCAGTTGGGAAAATTTTGATTCATAATCTCGCTCGCTACATGGAATGGACATGGACAAAAGTGGAAATAATTGACGAGCCGGTAGACCACTTCAAGACAAACTATTAGAAGGCTCCATCATATCCAGTGGTTAGCGAAGTACCTCAGCCGACGAGGCAGGTCAACTGAAAGCATGGTGCCAAACTGTTCAACTATGACACGAAAAATCGGAAGGGCGGAATCAGGTTTTGGTTTGATTTTTGTTAAGATTTTATTTTTACATTGAATAGGCAACTTCCTCCGTAGTCTAGTAGGGCACAGCGTTTGCAACCCGAAGGTCGTGGGTTTGATACCACGAGGAATCGTCACTTTGTGTGTTTTTCTTAGTTTCTAAACTTCCTTAAAAGCGAAAATAATCATGCATTCAATGCACTAAAGAGCTTTTCATTTAATTGCATCGCAGTATATACGTACAAGTAATAGTTGTAGCACTTCCGAAGCAAAGGAATTCAGTATTGCTTTTGACAATTGTACCACCCGTAGCCCGTATTCGAAGATAAGGGTAAGATTAAATACTTCTTGTTCTAGGCAATATGCGTATATGCTGTTTTTGAACTTATTAGCTTTCTCAACCAGATATTTTCCTTTAAGAAATGTATCATTCATAGCTGGGACATGATGAACGGAAGTAGGTATGATACTGGTTGTAAAATTACTAGATGCTGTGACTTAAAATTTATAATATAATAAATAATTATAAAGTTTTTTTTTCTCTTTATTATGGACTTTTATACTTAAGTACATGTCAGTCCTATAATAATCTTATCTTAATAAACATACAAAGTTTTACTAAGCTATTTAAAATGCAGTTTTACAAATTTGGATAGCCAGGCCTTAACTTAAGACAGCAAATAACAAAATTCAATAGTACCCTCGCAGATGGAGATGTTGGTTCTGCTAAAATTTGGTGAAATAGTCCAATATCAAAAATATTAAGACGAAGTTTTATCATGAGGTCTGTTCTGTTCTGCCTGAACCGAGCACATTCCATCAAAAGATGGTGGATATCTTCTATAGAATTGCAAGTGTCACAGATAGGAGAATCAACTTTCCTCATTAAAATGCAAAATTACAGCTAGGTTCCTTTTTTGTTTGATTTTGAGAACCAAGTTATACAAGGTGGCTGACACTGAATGGTTTTATACCATATACCTTTTTCAAGGATCGCTCATCAAAGTATTCTTTCCATATTTCAATTATGCGTTTCAATTTCGGCAATAGTTCTGAAAAATCTGGTTGGATGTGAACAATAGTGCCGTCTCTAGCTGCTGTTCGCGCTAATCGGTCAGCCTCCTCGTTACCGTACACACCCACATGCGTGGGTATCCATTGAATTTTCAGCACTATATTGTTTCGCTGACATTCATAAATTTTCCTTAATATAGAGTATGCCAAAAATGTACCTCTGTTGCCAGAGGTACACTTAGCAATTTAATGAATAGCGGTTTTACTGTCAGTTAGAATAACAACATTTTCTTTTAATGTTAAATTTTAATCTTCTCCAAATACTATTTGTTTTAATGAATTGGCCAATACATATTTTAAGGCTTCTAAAATTGCCATTAGTTCTACGGACATTATACATATGGAACCATTAATTTTAGAGCGTTCGCTTCAGTGTCTGCTCGGATCGTAATAGGCAGCCCTGACCAAGCTCACCTTAGATCCATCAGTGAAGATTTGATGCCAATTCAAATACTTTATATCGATTATATTGAGCTTTAAAACATCAGGATTATAATCATTTTTCAACTTTATGATACTTTTAATATTGAATTCTAAAACATCGGAAATATTAATGAAAGTAGGCCAGACATTTCTAAAATCTCCGTACAGTGTATAATTTCCTCTTTAGTATCTTCAAAGACTGCCATCAAAAGTGTTTTTTTTTATTATACCAATATCGTAAATGACATGAAGTTGTTACAAATATTACCTTTTTCTAGTAGTTCGACTATACCTATTTTAATTTCTTGAATTATCAAGCTTACTATTAATCTAATCTTTTCTTGAAATTCTTCTTCTCCAAATACTATTTGTTTTACCTTTTTAAATATTCTTTTAATTTTAGATTCCTTGCTTATCTCTTCATTTTCACTATATATATTTTCATTAAGAGCGTCGGTGGCTCAGTCGTGTGGACTGTCGCCTTCCTACCGGGAGGGCTGAGGTTCAAATCCCGACACGTACCAATGTATTTTCGAATTTTCGAAAATAGATGTACTTTATCCGACGCTCTTACGGTGAAGGAAAACATCGTGAGGAAACCTTCATGCACGCCTGCGAAGAGATTCGAAGGTTGTGTGTGAAGTCGTCCAATCCGCACTGGGCCCGCGTGGATGACTAAGGCCTAATCACCCTATACGGGTAGGCTCGTGCTCCTCGGTGGGGATGTTTAATGAGCTGCTGATGATGATGATGATATTTTCATTGTCCAATGTTCAATCGAAAACATTCAAAAAGCAAAAGACCATGCTTTTTGAATGTTTTCGATAGAACATTCCTTCGGTCTCATATGTTGTGTTTTCTTTTTTTTCATTGAACTCTGTAATTTCTTTTTATCTATGAGCATCGTGGATTCTTGTGTGTTTATGTGCGGGGTGTCTTTACGTTTTTTTGTTTTGTAGGGTTCGTGATCTTGTTGCTTTCATTTGTTTCAGTTTCAGTCGTTGGTGAATGAACGTTTCTTTTCATGATATTTTTCAAAAGCTCTTCGGTATGAGCAACTTTCGGTGCTCATTATTTTCCTTATCTCTTTTCCTTTTATAAATACAGGACATGATTTATTAAGTGTCATGTGATTACCATTACAGTTTAAACATTTGAATAGTGTAGTTTCGCAGTAAGCATAGTCGTTACCACACATGGGGCAAATCACTTTTTTGTTTGAGCAGTAGCGAATAAGATGACCGTATTTCCAACATCCGGGGCACTGTGTAACGGGGAATGTATAGGGTTCCACCTTAAATCTACACCCGTATCCGAAGATATGCGGTGGTAAGGTGGAGCTTTTGAAACATACACGTATTGTATCAGAGTCTACCATTGTCCTTCTGGGATCAGCCTCTTTAATCTTTTAACTGAAGCGATTGTTTTTGAGCATTCAAATATTTTACACATTTCTTCTTCCTTCAGTTAAGCAAGCAAGCAGCAATACCTATTTGCTTTATTATTCCGTATGTATAGCTCATTTCGTCTGTCATTTGACTCTTACAACCCATTTCATTTTTTTTTGCAGTTTATTAATGTATCAGCATCCTCTTTTTCTTTTAAATTGCACTAGCACTTTAAATAATCCCTTATATTTAATCCTCTGCGATTCTTTGTTGTTTTCCTTCATCATGTGATAGTTCTAGTCCTGTATTATCCCATTCAAACTCATTGCCGCGTTACTCATTTTGTTCTTCATCATCATCACTGGGTAATAAGTGAAAAGAATTGCCTTTGCTTGGTTCACACATTTTAAACGAGGGTAATAGGATAAAAGGTTATCATTACTGATAGCGAGCCGAAAGCACGATAAGGACGAGCGCTCACGTAGACGTGCCACGCGCAACTGATAAAGTAAATTTGAGAGCTACGTCATTCAATGGGGTGTCAAGAGATCCGTCGCGGAGAGGTCTGTAAAATGATGAAAAAAAGGAGAAATCTATGTCCAGCAGTGGAATGCAATAGGTTTAAGGGGGGTAAAATGTTCTTAAATCTTCTTATTTTTTCTGAGTGATTTCATAGTTATGAAAAGATAAATTTGCTGTACCCAAACTTAGTTTGATCTGACAATCTCCAAACAAAAGCAATGTAATTTATAAGTAACGCCATATAACTATTACACTCAACTCAACACAAAGAGATACAAAGTATGTGCAGAGACACCGTAGCGAATTTAATTCTAGTCAATTTACTTAACACTAGGTCTCGATAATTACATGCTACTTCAAACATGACGTAACTAAAATTGCAAGTGGAACCTTAGGGTTCAAGAAGATTATTAATACATGCATATTAAAAATAAATCGTATTTGTAATCATAACTCAATGACACCTGTACTAATTTTGCCAATATTTTTTTGATTGTTCATTGAAGTATTTACGATGAGAAAAATGAATCGCAAATTTGTTAGTAAGCAGACAACTCAACAACGCCTGTACAAATATGATTAGCAAAAAGTGTTGGGGAGCGCATCAATTTGGTTGCCTTTGCAATAATAGGTTTATGTGTTGTAGTAAGTTGATGATTGTTTTAGGCGTGCATATTAAATCCCCATGACTAAGAGATAGGATCAAAAATGTCTCTTTCCAAATGGCATAAAGAAGTCTATCGGTTCAATATTAGTAAAAATTGCTTCCATGTATTTTCGAACACGTACAATTATTCCGTCGTTTTCTTGGTATCGAAAACCTATAGATAAATTATAGAACATAATTTTTTATAACACGACTCATCAAGTATCAAACAATAGACGTGTTTCTAATGAAAATTACTAATAGATACAAATACGTATACTCATAGGTCTAGCTCATAGATCCTGGAAAAGGCTAAAAAATATTATGGATGAAAGTACTCTAGACATGACATTCAGTCACAGGCTGAAGACACCGGTGATCCACGGGCTCCACTAAGGCGCCATCATACGCAGGATATCCCGGATATTGACGTGAGCGAGATTTGTGCAGGGCTAGAGCACTTAGAAATGGGTAATGACGATTTTACAACAGAGCTCCTTAAAACTGGTGAACAACCCATCTTCGGGATAAGTTGAGGCTTAGTACCATCATCCACCGAGGAACAACAACAGAGGCGTGGTTCAAAAACGTGAAGCAGGGTACTAAAACTCTCTTGTTGAATTATAGACCGATAGCGCATCCATAAGAGAGCAAAGTCTATAAATTGTTTCAGAGTTTAACGTTCGGTCTCGCCTTCAGCCTTGGCGAATTCCAACCACCGAAGCACGCTGGGTTTTGAAAAGGCTACAGCAGGGTGAACCATCATCATCAATATTATTTCGCTGCTTTTACAGTAGACCGAAGAGTATAACCAGCCACTTCGTATGGAATTTGTGAAGTATTGAAACCTAGGTTTTTCTGCAGCTTTGTGGTATCAACAGACGATAAATCCAGGTGATGAAGTGTCTCTCCGACGCAGCGACGATGACCGTTCAAATCCAAGACCTGCAAATAAGGCCTATTAATCTTCCCGACGAGTTGGGCTTGGCATGAATTTTAACAAGATGAAGTCATGTTCAATGACCACAACCGATAAGCGTCGACGGTATCTTTCTTGACGATGTGCAGGAATACATCTACCTAGCTAGGCCAAACAACTTGGTGGTCATAACTTCGAGGTCTCCATCTATCCATCCATCTCCAGTAGGAGGATTCAGTTTAGTTGGGCGGCATACGGTGAGTTACGTCAATTACTAACATCAACGATTTCGCAAAGCATTAAAGGTGAAAGTCGCCGCTGAGTCGCAGCTTTGGTTCTTACTCATTATACTTTGTAACTGATTTCATTATAGTTAGGTATGGGTACCACCGCCGAGGTAATATAACCAATGTAGCCCATAAATTTATGTTTGCATACGCCGATACTGGTAATCGCCACATGTTTATTTAGGATAGTAGACCCTAAAATATTTTCCGGGGGCCTTATCCAAGCAACATAACAAAAATAAGGCAACATTAACACAAGACCTATTTATTATCTGTGGCCGGCAGCATAGTGGATCAAAAGATAAATGTAAATGTGCATAATATAACTTTCACATTTTGATGGCAGATGTACCGATAAAAATAATCCCACCAAAAACATTCTGTAAAAAATCTAGCCAAGTCTCGATGGAGCTGCTTGATTATCTCTAAAAGTAATGAAATCAAGACAAAGACGTGCCAAGTCTAAGGTTCCGTACTGCAATTAATTAATTATTATGGTTGATGTTGTGTGACTTGGCCATGGAAGAGTACAGAAGGATACAAAACTAGGTGCTTCATGACACCATTGCACCAATCTGTAACCATTAAACCCTGACTCTGTACCAAATTTCAGCTCTGTGAGTTAATGGGAAGTACTAGTTCTATTTTGATGATTTTGTTATCTGAGCAGGGTCATCAGGTACTCCAGATCTTCGATTTCGAAGTTTTCATAGTTTTCCCTTTTGTAGCCATTAAACCCTAACTCTGTACCGAATTTCAGCTTTCTGAGTTAATGGGAAGTACTAGTTCTATTTTGATGATTTTGTTATCTAAGCAGGGTCACCAGGTATTCCAGATCTTTGATTTTCGAAGTTTTCATAGTTTTCCCTTTATGTAGCCATTAAACCCTAACTCTGTACCGAATTTCAGCTTTCTGAGTTAGTGGGAAGTACTAGTTCTATTTTGATGATTTTGTTATTTAAGCAGGGTCACCAGGTACTCCAGATCTTCGATTTTCAAAGTTTTCATAGTTTTCCTTTATGTAGCCATTAAACCCTAACTCTGTACCGAATTTCAGCTTTCTGAGTTAATGGGAAGTACTAGTTCTATTTTGATGATCATGAGTGAGTGAGTGAGTGAGTGTCTGTCGAAAATGCGAAACTTTGCTTTCGCTTAACGTCGGAACTAAGTGACCTACTGACTTGAAATTTTGGATTTAAAGTAAGTTATTATATCTTACTAGATGACAAAAAGTTCAGCGCTCTGGTATTATCCAAAGGTTCTCAAATCGGGGCCTGAAAATGCGGCGAAATGGATCCTGTAAAGGATGGTACGGCAGTGTTTGCTTCGCGCTCGACTTGGCGGGGGCACTGCCGTGCCCACAGATCTGCCGCCAAACGGCACAGCATTCAGCCGCGTGACGGAGGTCGGGGGTTAGAATCCCGCGGGGAGACGTCACATTGTGCGATTTCTCTAGTTAGGTTTGGACATTCCAGGCTGAACCACTTGATTGTCCGAAAAGAAAGATGATTCCATACTTCGGAGGGCACGATAATCCGCGTATTAATCTTAGGATATAATTCGTCAACACCCACCAATCTGTATTGGGCCCGCGTGGTGGGTTACCCTGCAGTTAGGTGTTATAGGCTGATGATATGATGATGATGGAACGTATCTTTGCCGCCCGAGACAAGTTTTGTACGCTTTATACAGAAACAAAGTGTCACATCTATGTACACAGTAACACAATTGACAATTATTTATAGGTTCAAAAATAAAATTGTGTATTTTATATAGACGGCCCACAATGATATAAAAGTAAATAGCACTAAAGTATACATTACAATTTTCATCTAGAAAAGTCTTTATATTTAAGAATAACCTGCGTGAGCTCGGGGAATTGGTCAGAGGTGGCGCAGGATAGAAACCGGTTAAAGTCTCTCGTTTTAGGCTAAGACTCACATTTCGACGCTACGCCATTCAATTTACTTCAATAAGTTATTATTATTTTTAATTGACATAACTTTATTTATCCCTTTCTTTAATTATATCATATTTATAACATATAATATTATCGATTACTGCACCGATAACTAATTTCCCGCATGACCAAGATAAGTGGTAAAGAATGCCTTAAGGGTATTAAATTTGGCATTGTACCTACTGTATTGTGTTTGTTGGTTCATAAAGTTTTGTAAATAGATACTTCAAGATCGCCATAATTGTTAATAAATAGTTTGACTTGGTTATGTATGTACTACCTAAGCAAATTAAAATTGATTAGGATGATACAATGGTACTTCTGCTTAGTACAACGGCTGGTGAACGGCTGTACGTGTTTAGAAAAGTTATGTTGGAATCCAAACGCAGACACGTCAGCGATTAACTACAACTGACGAAAAGTCACATTTTAATTGATTCCATGTCCATACATTTAATATAACATTTAACAATAATTTTGTCCTGTAAAGACTGCCTCTTATTAAGGCACCCTGGTTTTGTGATATGTAGAAAAAAACAAAACAAATTATACGAATACGAACCAGGCAACATTGTTTTGCAATTTGATTTGGAATAGACATGTCGAGTGCTGTGAGCATAAGCCACTTGTGTACTAAAGACACAGTTTATTACTACTTTGTCTGTGTTTCAGATACTCCTATATTATTACAGTACGACTCAAAACATTATAGAAAGGGAGTGTAGGTTTGGGAGACAAACAGTAAAATTACTGGATATTGTTACTAACTTATTCATCATCTGCATGTCAACTTTTTACACGAGAAGCTACTAATAAACGATTTTAAAATTCACATAAAACCATACTTGCGAATTTTTTTTTCAACTTTACTGAACAAATGAAACGATTTAAGTGAGTAAACAAAGGTCATTATCATCCGTAATCAAAAGTATTAAGATGACTAAGTGCTGGGTAGATATAGCACGGAAAATCCCATTGAAACATTAACATTATCGTTAATGCTAGGAAGCGAAAGCTAACATTAGGGTTAGCGATTACATGACGTGTAAATTGCTTTGTCATTTGTATGACATAAGAGGTTAACTTAAGAAATATTCTTTTTTTTTATTATAAAATGATTGGAAGTCAGCTCGTTCACCTGATGGTAAGTGAGACGCCTGACCGTAACAGAGCAGTATTGTAGGTAAGCAATAATTTTCTAAAGCAATTATTCTCCGTCTATACCGCCCTGCGCCCGTCACCCGAGATGACGTTTGTTAGGTCTCTTTTACCCGGTAGTGCAAATAAAGGTGTTCCTATTACACGGGACGGTATTTTGCACTAGGGTGATACCGACCGAGAAGACCCAGTATCAAGTCTACCATCTAGTAAAATCGAAATAAAGTGATAGTAGGCCGGTCACCTACCTTGCAGAACTTATGAACACTGAATACACACACGTTGAACATGTAGATCTTCAATGTTCTTCCAACCCTACTATGGAATAAATGGCCTACCAAAACAATGACGATTCAACGGCTTCTACTGCTCTCATACAGGGTGAATTTTGAATCATTGGCATCCATTCGACCTATAATTGTACTCATGTTATGGAATGTTTTAATGGGACCCTAGTTCCATTTAGATTTATCATAAAAGTTTCACAAAATAAATGAAAAAGAAATAAATTATCGCATTGCATTGAGCAATTCAATAATTTAATAGCTCGTACTTGTTTATTCAGCGCGCCCGCGTAAAAATATATAAGTATGTTTATCCGTTGTTTAGTATCCATATTATAGGCTTCACGCTTAATTTGGGGCTAGATGGCCGCTGTGTGAATGTGATTGGATATTATTTAATTTTTATTTTTTTGAAGTCAACATTTTTTATTGTAATTTGTATTATTGATCGGTCAAGAGAAAAATATTTTACATGATTTTTAGGGTTAAAAAATATTAGACCATATTTGGGGGATGTACTTTAAATCAAAAGTAGATTCGTGTTTAAAAAAATTGACATATTCTCGATCACACCCTGAATAATATAATTGGGAGGTTTCGAGATTATTTATTGAAAATGTTGGTCTCCAGTTCATTTACGTGTAACCAGTATTGTAAATATGCGTAAAAATAGTAAAATTGTGACGCTACGACAAATTCACCGAAACATTACACTAAATATAAGTAATTTTAGTGATAATTCTACAGTTATCAACGGGATATATATTATAAAATTAGCTGTGTCCTGCGGAATTGCCCGCGGTATAGGATATTCTCCCACAATAAAACGTCCCTATGTGTTTATCCAAGGTGTCAGCTGTCTCTTCATACAAATGAAATTGGAGTGTCTGTTTGTAGTATTGAAATAACACACTTTTTCTCTTCGTGCCTCAAAATATAATTATATATGTACTGTACATATATATTTATTTTTAAAATTTTTATACGTCTGTGTGTTTGTTCCGGGTAATCTCTGAAATGGCTAGACCGATTTGGACGGTACTACTCTCGCGTGCAAGTAAATCGACTCAAGCCTCAAGTGCGCATAAAAAGTGATATAACTAAAAAATGACTTATTTTACCTCTATATAATATTTTACATAATTAAAGCCTAGTAATTAGGCTTTCAAATGGTAGCATAATATCAGTAATTTAAATAAACACTTGTACTTAGAATGCAACTGAACGCAACCTCCCGTAAACTGCTCTGCGCTCTATTCACAACTTGCGCGACACAACCCCCTATAAAATCCCCTGTAATCGTTTTTTTCTTATCAGTCGCTCATTAGACGTTGACCTGAACACATCTCTGCAAATTAAAGCCGTCATTTGAAGAAAATTATGGATACAACACCTGAAGAAGCCGCTCAAGTCGTTGCCCTGTTGCAAGAAGGGTTGAACCAGCGAGAAGTCGCTCGTTGTTTGAATATGAGTCAGTCCGCTGTCTCGAGAGTATACAGAAGGTTTCAAGAGACTGGTGCCTTCACTCGGAGGCCTAATACCAGCCGACGCTGGTGCACCTCGGATCGTGACGACCGGTTTTTGGTCTCGACCTCTCTCCGAAATCGACACCTTACCGGCGTAGATGTGCAGCAGGAGCTACGTCAAGTTCGCGGGGTGACTGTCAGTCAGTGGACAGTTAGAAGAAGGTTGAAAGAAGCTAACCTTACTCCGAAAAGACCCTACAGGCCGAAGTTGACCACAGCTCATCGTCAAGCACGTCTTCACTTTGCTCGAGAACATTTGGATTGGAGCATAGAGCAATGGCAGTCAGTCCTGTTCACAGATGAGACGAGGATGTGTCTCCATGGCAGCGACAGGAGAGGTCGGGTATACCGTCGTCCCGGTGAACGGTTTTCACAGTGCTGCTTTGTGGAAACCGTTGCATATGGTGGCGGATCTTGCATGATGTGGGCTGGAATTTCCTTAGAAGGCAAAACGGACCTTGTTTTCGTTCCTGGGGGATGCCGGGGAGGAGGTCTGACCAGTGATCGTTACATTGAAAATGTTCTACTGGATCAAGTTGTCCCTTATCAAGGCTTTATCGGGGAAAATTTCATCTTGATGCATGACAATGCCCGATGTCACACTGCTCGGGCCACACGTGATTTCCTGAACGAAGTTGGAATTCACACTATGCATTGGCCAGCGCTCAGCCCCGATTTAAATCCCATTGAGCACATATGGGACGAGCTCAAAAGGAAAGTTAGAGCGAGGAATCCAGCTCCGACAAACATCAATGAGCTCAAGACTGCGTTGGTAGAAGAGTGGGGTCGAATACTACAATCATCCATTAAAAAGTTGATAAGGTCGATGAAGAATCGCATGAGAGCAGTGATCAGAGCTAGAGGAGGGAATACCAAATATTGACACGAATATTTTTTTTATCTTACGCACATTTTGTTTCATTTAAACACAATAACCCCATACTGTGAAATTGTATGAATTTTCAACATTTTTTACATTATCATTAGCATTAACCTTTTTTACTAAACTACTGAATCGATTTTCATGCAACTTACACCATTTTAAAGCTCAATTACTAGGCTTTAATTATGTAAAACATTATATAGAGGTTTAATAAGGCATTTTTTAGTTATATCACTTGTTATGCGTACTTGAGGCTTGAGTCGATTTACTTGCACGCGAGTTTATTTATGGCAGGAAGCAGATGTAATAAGGGAAAAAAGGCTACTTTTATTTTGACAAAACCTGAATTTACCCCGCGATATATACCACTGTAGTTGGTATTCTCCCGCAGTAAACTTCCTTTTCCCGGGTGTCAGGTAACTTCATACCAAATTTTATTTGTATAATACTTAATGTTTAGGTTTTTCGAAAACAAAAGTATCCCGAATTTTTCCTTATTACATCAGCTATCTGCCATGGATTTGATGGGCCATCATAATGAATAAATAAAAACTAAGCTCACGTTAGTCATATATTTCTCCTGATTGAGAATCAAACCATTTCAAATGAATTAGAAGCCCGTCCTTTAATATGCATAACTTCAATTATTTTCTAAAATACGTACCGATATTTTCAGCAAATAAGTAGTTTATCAATGTTTTCCAAGGATATATGAATAAATAACAAAAATTCAAAACCTCATATATACGCAAATTGCGTTCACATGCCGATGTTAATGATCTATAGAATAATTGTGTTAATTAACTATGCGAACTGAAACGTATACATCTTGATGAATGTCTAAATTATTATTCTACTTCATTACTATGCAGCACAGGTTTCCATATTGTTATTTCTAGAATACTTTATCAAAATGTTCTTCATAGACTAGTATATTCCTTCAAAAAAGTCAATAACGTATATATGAAACAACTTACTCGCAATGTTATTTGCTTTTTCTTTCAATATTCATAATTATATTGGTTGGCTGTTTAGACAACACGATCGTTTTCTAGATTAGCTATGAAACACTCAACTCATACATTTTATACAAACTATACTAATAAACGAGGAGCGCGGTGGCTCTTTGGTGAGCGTCGGTGGCTCAATGGTGAGGACTGTTGGCTTCCGAACTGGGGAGTGCAGGGTCAAACCCTGCCACGTACCAATGTCTTTTCGAAATTATATGTACGTTTATCCGACGCTCGTACGTGAAGGAAAACATCGTGAGGAAACCTGCGCTACGAAGAGATTCAAAGCCTGTGCGTGAAGTCGGCCAATCCGCACTGAGCTCGCGTGGACTATAAGGCCTATACACCCTATACGGGTAGGCTCGTGCCCCTCGCTGGGTACGTGCAATGAGCTGATAATGATACCAATAAACACTAGATATAATAACATTACCAATTTTCGTAACAATAACCAGCTGTATGCAGTAGATATAACTCACATACCCAAATATCGTGTACCATTAACTATTTTATAACCAAAGTACATATAGATAAGAAAGATCATAAAAAGATACTAAGTGTATCCGTTTGGGTAATAATAAAACCAGGAATGAGTTTTACGTAAGCCTTACTGATATTTGCCATAGATAACTACATAGTATAAAACAAAGTAGCCTTTTTTGACCCCATGTCCCTATATTCCTATGTCTTTAAAACCACGCAACGGATTTTGATACGGTTTTTTAATAGATGGTGTGATTCAAGAGGAAGGTTTATATTACATCCATTAAATAACGGAGAAATACTGTTATTTTTTAAGGTTTCTAATATGATGTAGTAATTTCATTTTTTCTGTTTACATTGCAAACGCAGGCAGAACACATTACAAAGGTCTACAAAAAACTCCGCGATGGTATATGTCTATCTCTTATGGATATCCCATTTTTTTTGTTTTTAAATTTCTACAACAAATAATGGCAAATTTTTCAAGCGTTTTTAATCTAAACAGCATTAATCCTTATCAAATAAATACCTTTAATAAATTGTTGATTTAATATAGATCTATATGGCCCTTTACAACATATATTACAAATTTTAAAATTGCGGTATGTAGTGTTTGCACCGGTACCGGCCGACCGGGCAGGCGGGAGCGTGCCGATAATATCACCATTGCACCCGCGCGAAGCATGGGCGTGTCGCTAGTATTAGGTATCATTATACCTCATCTGTCATCATCATACCAATGGGTACAAACGAGAGAGACCGCTAAAAATATAAGTTTAGACACATTTCACTAAAAAATACATGACCTTATTTTGCTTATCTTAGAATAACTGGGTAACTGTTCTGTTATACATTTTTGCCCAAAATTCGAGAAATTCAATTACGTAAGCCAAAGTAAGACAACATAGCTTGGCTGTCGTAAAAGACGAATGAATGTGGCTTCTTAGGCACAAATTTTAGGTGGGAATTCAAATTAGGTATATTGTTTTAAATTAGATTACCCGACGATTCCTTAAAATGTTAGCAGTTCTTGACAATATGAATTAATTAATAAACTTAAATATTTCTTCGTATCGGTATATAAGAAAATAAGTTTATTTGTAAGAGAATTTGAGTTTATCAACAGAAGGTAGCCCGCACCTTTAAATCAGGAAGATTCCTTCCTGATTTAAAGGTGCGGGCTACCTACTGTTTACTCAAAATATCTTTATCAAATTAATCTTGTAAAGATACTCTTGAATCGTCAATTGTTATCTATTACTATATATATTTTGTAGCTCTGTCACCGATTCGGATAAAGCAGGATCTTCGAAAAGAGCCGGCAAGAAACTCAATAGTCACTCTTTTTAATTTTTTAATATTGTTGGTTCCAGAGTTTTGTGAATTACTTACACATAACTTTAAAATGACGTATTCAAAGATTTTGTAACTTGAACGCTTTTTAATTACAACGCCATAAGTAGGTGTTCTAGTGGGACTAATAATACTAAAGCTTTTAAAACATTATTTGATATGAACAAAACAATTGCGATCTAATCTTTTGGTACGCATCAGTTCTATAGGTTTTAGTGTGATATTATGTTGTTATTTGAGACTATTTTATATCCGCATCATTGATTTGGGGTCAAAAACCAATGACAATAAAGTCTCTCTTGTTTTTTCCCTGACAGCATATGATCGGATATACTAAGTTTTAGAAAATTATAAACGTCATCAACATCATACATATTAGGGTTCCGTTATTTGCCATTTCTCTACGGAACCCTAAAAATTACGTTTGTGTTAAGGTTGAAGGATAGTTTTATATTACGTGATCGCTTTATTAAACATGTGACCCTACAATTACTGGAGTACCTACATAGGTAATTGCATCTAAGGTTACTGCTTAAGTTCACTGGCAGTTAGTAAAAAATTCCATGGGTAATAGTAACAACTAAAACATAAAGCATTATTTATATGTGTAAGGCATTGTTAATCTATGAGTAGGTAAATAAGAGTTAAAGAAGTATAATAATAGTATTTCATTTGAATCATCTTTTTTTTTTAATTGAAAGCCATTATGAACTTACATCAATTTTTATGTTTATTAAACGTTTCTGCGCCATGTTTATAAGTTGTTCTCTCGGGTTATTAGGAACCGTCTCGCAAATGGTTGATGACTTCCAGCCTCCCGAACAAGACAATGTCACAAGAAGCATAAGTACCAACCTTAAACCACATCCATACGCTGCGCCAGGTTGTACATAATCTTTTTTTTCCACAAGTTTCCGAACAGGTGAGTCTAAATATGAAAATGGAAGCCGAAAATGGCAAATAACCATGCAGCATCCATCGTTATTTCAATCGGGGGCTCGGTTCTTGAAGCTGTTGACGGTTAAATCTAACCAGGACAAACGGTAAAATTAGGAAAGTCCAACTTCGAGAAGGGTCAATAGATGAATCTAACTCGGTTGGGTTGCGGGTGGCCGCTCAATGCAGATAGCTTCCGACCGGTGGCAGTGGAAATTATTGGGGGAGGCCTATGTTCAGTAGTGGACATCATGTGGCTGATATGATAATGATAATGATGATTAAACATTATCCTATAAACGAAAATCCACACAGAGACTAAACAATTAATAAAAGGTTATCCACGTCTTCTTTTTTTGTCGTACGGGCAGTCTCCGCAACTCGTCCACTAATTGCCTATTTTGTGTTGAAGGGGGACAAATTACAGCTGCCTGTCCAGCTCCGCCAAGAAATCTCCAAGAGATTTAACTTGATAGAAGGCCTCTCCAAGGGTCCTCGGCGTGCCTAGGAGTCTCACCCGGTATTCGGTCACTACACTGCACTACACCAGCGGGAGAAGAAAAAGGTGTTTGTTAAATTGAAGTGTCCTGTCATTACCTATGTTAGTTTAAGTATGAATGATCCCACGAAGCGGCAGTTGATCTTTGGAAGTACCTCCTTGGTCTGTCTGCATTCCTCTATGGAGGTCTCATGTTCATTGTGTAAATAAGTTGTACGCTGCCTAACTCGATCCTATAGTACAGTACTTGGTAACGGGATGATGGGCTTAGGACTAACTGATCTCACTTTCAAATCTAACCAGGCTAATACGTCGGTAGCATCGTTACTCCCTGCTGTTACTGTGTCCTTTGATGCAGTAGCTGGTTAGTTTAATTTGTGTGCAAAATCGGTTTATAAAATGAAAGGTTCTAAGAGCTAATTACGTCGTAGGAAGATAACACAACTTTATTATAACTCCTCACCGCTACGTGTTAAAAAGAACAACAATATTCTGTGGTATAAACAGTGGTAATGATGATGAAATTACGCCGGAATTCAACTTCTTGTTCCAAAATAATCTGGATAACTAATAGTTTTGATTGTATAACTATTCGTCGCTATGCTTGCCTTAATTAATCTTCAGTGCCTTCTCGTGCTTCTCCCTTCCACCACAATAATTTACCTAATAGATACTTAACTCAATCCGACGAACTATGCGTTTCTATTCAAAATATCTGTAATACTGTTCAAAGAATATTCTGCAGCTAAACAACCTGTTTCAGTCTTACACTCTTGATATATTTATATTCATTTAAATTTAATTAGTCAAGCAAACTTAATAAATTAAACGAAAATCGCTTTTCAATTGCCAAAATCAGGGACAAAAGTTTCAGAAGAATGTACTGTGAAGTTTGTCTTTAATTTTCCTCTTAGCTTTTTGTTTAATTGTTTCAGATTGAGTGACGAATTGTTTTATCATGGAGGTATAGCATAAATATAACTCGTAAACTTATTATCATTCTGATTGAAAATTTCACTAATTCAATGTCCATGCTTTTTGAACAAATTTTATGTTGAAATTTTCTTTGATCCCTCATGTTGAAACACCGTCATTAAACGGAAGTTAACAATTTTAATTTGTTAAGCTATTACGTTCCTGTTAAATACATAAAACTTATTAATTTGTTCATTTAATTGTTGTACGAGTATTAGAACGGATTTAGTACAAATTTGTTGTTGTGTAGTTTTTAGGTAAATTTTTGTTGTTAATATTTTAATAATTTCATTGTTTATGTAGTAAATCAAATAGTTTCATAGATTTTTTTTATTGAAATGTAATGAATTTATTTGAATTTGAATATTACATTTTGCTAGCTTTTTATTTTAATATTTTTATGTTTTCCAACAAGAGCAGTACTTAGAAAGTAAATATGAATCCCGTAAATTTCTATAACATAAGAAATATATATATAATATAATGACATTCACACAATGGACATCTAGCACCAAGTTAAGCGTGAAGTCTGTAGTATGAGTGCTAAACAACGGATAAACATACTTACATAAATACTTTTTTATAAATACATACATATTATACATAGAAAACACCCAGACCAATATAAACAGACATATTCATGCACACAAATGTTTATAGTGCCCGGGGATCGAGCCCGGAACCCTTGGTATAGTAGCCGACGCCATAACCATAAAACTAATTTGGCAATACAATTACACTCAGTGCGATCATTGACCAATTGGGCGCATGAGACCAATACATTGTGTCATTGTAGTAGGGGAAGTCTAATATATCATTGCATCTATGTATAGCAACATTAAAAAAATGTTAAAAAATGTTGCTGTAAATAGTTATTATATAGTGTATTACAATTTCGAGTGATTTATATTGAAAACAATAACTACTGGAATAAATATATAATAATAAAGAAGTTTCTACGAGTCACCTACGATGTTTAAATGTTCTCTCAATTTCTCTAGTTTCCCTTTGTCGATCCCCGACTTACTTTTTATTGGAGAGGATTCGAGATACCGGAACAGCCGTAAAAGAAGCATTTATACGGACGAATTAAGTAACCTCCTTTTACGAAGTCGGTTAAAAGAGTTATTAATATTTAAATCCTAAATGATTTGACGAGGAAGATCGCGTATTAAAAAAAATATTATTGAATGTATCAAAAATAGAAAAAATATCGTTAACTGTTCTGTGAAGCATTAATTTTAATACATAACTACCTACCTACTACTTTCTTTTGTTTTATGTCGGCGATGGTATAGTGCCTATGAAATGTAATTTACCTTTAACTATGACGCTTTTGTATCATTTAGTTGAACAAAAAACATTATTGAGATGAAGGAGATTCGAAATATTAGTAACATCTTTCATTTCCATTTTATTGTATAAATGCACTAAATTTTGAATATTTTAACAATAACGTTAATTTCAATGCAGCAATAGCAATGTTATACAACGAGTATGTGTACCACCAGCCGGCATTTTTGTGTTTAGTTGATAACCGCTAGTCGCACGCGTCGCTCGCGTTCCATTGTTACCCTAGCTGCGCATGAACCGCGCGTAAACATTTATCGACTAGACAATTTCTCGAAATACTAATTCAATTTTGCAAACATTACTTAGTTTTACAGTGTAGTTTCTAACCTGTGATCTGTACAAACCATTTGAAAATAAGCTAAGAGGAATCTCGCGAGATATCGCGATCGCCGGCGACCACAGTCGATTCAAGGTATATTTAAATAGGTAGCACCTATTACAATTTCCATGTTTGAATTATGTATCGGTGACAAATGAAAAGTGCATCGTTTGAGAATGTATGTTTGCAGTTTGAATGCAAGAGAATCTAAATGATAGAAGATTTGAGAACATTCGGAATTAGAATAAAAATGATCGTCAAAGTGATTTTATACTAAGCATGTAAAAAATAGTGATAACGGTTGTACAATAGTGTTATCTAAAACCATTATTTCAATGGAAATTTGCTTGTCAAGAATTCCTTTCAAAACGAATGGCTTAAGTTATGGAAGCCAGTAATTACTTTCTTGAAAACAAAACAATGCGGCTGAAAAATATAATGAGTTTGTCATGTTTCGCCGGTATGAAATGCACATCATCGTTTTTTCATAAACATGAGTGAAACATTAAGCTAAATTGCCAA
The DNA here is from genome assembly GCA_019425675.1 of Leucinodes orbonalis. Lineage (NCBI taxonomy): Eukaryota > Metazoa > Arthropoda > Insecta > Lepidoptera > Crambidae > Leucinodes > Leucinodes orbonalis. The sequence goes on along the minus strand of PQWD01011214.1, from coordinate 67,131 downwards.
AATTTATCATGAAGTCATACGAATTATACAGCAGTGATTGCTTGTTATAATTTAGAATTTTTAAGATTGAATTAAAAAAATATATGGAATGTGTCTTGCTGACAACAAAAGGGTGTCAAAATTCAGCAAGATTTTATATGGCAAGTAACAAATATAAAGCCATTTGGCTAGCATCTATCAACAGAACCAAGAAAATAAACTGGAAGAACATAGTTTGCGTAGTAAAATGATGCAAAAACTGAAGGAATCAAAATAAAATATATAATCTAATTATTTTCGAAATTACTTAAACAGCTCATTTCGGGGACATATTTTGAGTATTAGTGACAATCCGTCCGTATTTTTTATATGTCCGTGCTCTACGCAAAAAAAAAAGATATATATAAGTAGTGTTTGTTGAGGTTCCGTTCATTATATTTCTATATTTTTGTATAACCTGAATGATAATAATCATAATATTTATGCGAGCCTACTCCGAGACTGAGAATATACTTGTACAACGAGCGCTGCGATAATGGACAAACTCACAAAACACGTCGAGCGGGATCCGAAATCAAATCCTTCGTTTCCTTGCCAATTGCCCTTACCACTGACTGTTATTGTCCAGGCCCAACACACACACATTGTTACACTCCAGTTCTTGAGACTATTTTTGATCCATGTTTAGTTGTTTACATAGTGATACATCATGTTCTTATTATATAAAACAAATTTTATTACATATACTTATTTCAATACAACAAAATTAAAACCGATTTACAAAACACAGGATGTCCTGCCACAGGTAACAGTTATCACCCGTTTCTGAAAATACTGAATCAAATGTAATAGTAATAAATAATAATATACCTACTTACCATACGAAATGATGTAACATTTATGTGGTAATTAAGTTGTTCGTCGGTGGCTCAATGGTGTGGACTGTCGCCCTCCTGCCGGGAGGACTGAGGTTCAAATCCCGACACGTACCAATGTGTTTTTGAATTTTCGAAAATATATGTACGTTGTCCGACGGTTTTACGGTGAAGGAAAACGTCCTGCGAAAGTGTACATTTCACGATGTTTTCCGATTCGAAGGTTGTATGTGAAGTCGTCCAATCCGCACTGGGCCCGCGTGGACTACTAAGGCCTAATCACCCTATACGGGTAGGCTCGAGCCCCTCGGTGGGGACATTTAATGAGCTGATGATGAAAGTTGTTTGCGAAATCCATAGATTATTGTTATTATTCGACGTGATTATAGAGATTTTAGTAAGGTCCAAAATTAAAAACTTGGTATTCATTGATTTCATTCATTATAACTTGAAATTCATTCGACCTATAATTGTACTCAAATTAGGGAATTGACAATACCTAGAGCAATTCGATAATTTATTATAGCTCGCACTACTTTATTCAGCTGCCCACCCCACCGCGCCTGCGCCGCCCTCTGCCACACTGTGCGCCGTAAACCCGCCTAACCCAATATTTAAGTGAAAAAAAATTTTTTTTAGGAAAACATCTTTTATTGCCAACATCATCAGCTCATAAACATCCCCACCGAGGGGCACGAACCTACCCGTAAGTGGGTGTGTGCGGGTTGGACGACTTCACGCACAACCTTAGTTTGTGGCGGGATTTGAACCTGCGCATTCTCATCGGAAGGCAACAGTCCACACCATGGAGCCACTTTTTTTATTGTAATATGTGTTATTGATCAATCGCAATTTTTTTAAATGATACTCTAAAAATATTTGACTTTTGTCTTAAATTTGGGGGTTGTACTTTAAATCACGAGTAGTTCTTATTTTAAAAAAATGCCAATGTTCTCGATTTCACCCTGTACATATCTACCATACCCAAAATTTTGCGTTACATATGATGGATAGTGTTAAGGCACGTTATGTTGTAAAAGGATAACATGCCAAGCAATAAATCATGCAATGACACTATATCCTAGAGAAAACTATACGGGTTCCAGAAGTTTAGAAGTAATGTAATACTTAACGATGATATGATCGATGTAATGATAGTGATGTAATACTTAACGGTGTTCGTTGGAGCAGACGAGTTTCACAGTGAAGACCGAGTCTTGGCAAGTGTAACTCCCTTTGGTCTGATGGACTGACGACTTGCGAAAGGTGGATGCTGGATGAATAAAATGAAGAACGGAATATCTGATCCAAGACATGAAGATCTATTTACCATAATGCCTCATTCCAAAAAGAAAGCTACCTACATTATTATGGTATGGGCATGAAATTGTAGCGCTAAAATAATACGATACGACCCGGGGTTTTTATAAAAAGCGCGTACACTCTTTTAACTAATTGAGCTCGACTAATCCAGACACACAGAGCTGAGGTTCAAATCCCGCCACGTACCAATGTGTTTTCGAATTTTCAAAAAATATATGTACGTTATCCGACGCTCTTACGGTGAAGGAAAACATCGTGAGGAAACCTTCATGCACGCCTGCGAAGAGATTCAAAGGTTGTGTGTGAAGTCGTCCAATCCGCACTGGGCCCGCGTGGACGACTATGGCCTAATCACCCTATACGGGTAGGCTCGTGCCCCTCGGTGGGGACGTTTAATGAGCTGATGATGATGAATCCAGACACAATAGAAAATCCTTTGTATCTGGCGTCTTAAGGCGTCATTGCCGGTTAAGGGGCCGGCAACGCCTTTCTGGGATCTCAGGTCTTGCAAATATTGACTTGCCACCAGGTGAACTATAAGCTCATTCGCCACTTATTAAATAAAAAATAATTCGCTTCGTTATACATAGTCTTTGGTATGTCCTACTCTTTACTCCGAAGCGAAGTTGTACTAAATGCAAAGCTGTATCTTATATATAGAGAAAAGAGTACGTACCAGATTTCCTTAAGTAACCAGGTATATGTCAAAATTAAGTAATGTTTAAAAGATACTATTATAGTACCCATTCTGCAAATGAAGTTATACTTAATGCATAACTGATATATCGGCAGAAATACAGAAGAGAAACCTACTCAGACGGCCTTACACCAGGTCGATGTCAATTAACTGATGTGTTCGTTAAGGATTTATTAATATCCCCATACTGTGTTGATGGCTAAAATCTAATGGTTAGCTCGCATGCGTACACCGTCGCGTGATGTGTACTGGACCATGAACACGGGCTGTTGACTATATTGACATGAGATTACAATCTATGTTCCATCTGAGTACGTGCATGAACGTTAACTTGTAGATATCAAATAGCAACTGCCAGGCGAACTGATCAAACTTATGAATAACCGGCAACGCGCGGTTTCACTCGCTAAGGTGTGTATAATTAGTGTAAACAGCCAAACTAAATTAATTTCACCAAGCAAACTTTAAACCGCTATTTAACGCTCCAAACTGAAGAATTTTGCCAAACGCTACAGTTATATTTATGTCAAATAATGTGAGCTTGTCTTTCCGTTTTCTGGAGTGGAATGTAATACAGAACCAACCTTTACATTTTGTGAAAATACAAAAAGTAGGTATAGGTACTAAAAATTGCAAACAAAGAAACACCGACGCCAATAATAGCGCTCCCCGCTCTAAATTCGCACTCACGCGAGAGTATTAAACCAGACCTATCAAATTCAGTCAACCGATTGATGACAATCTGTTTACTTGGCACATATAAATCTTCACTTTTTATATAGCACAGATAATTCACGAGGCGCCGAGTTCCATTTGTAGTCGATATCGACAGATTCGTCAAAATACGCCAGAGTGAGCAATGTATCGGTAATGGAAATGCTACATACATTCCCTATTAATATTTTCTTAATCAGAATCATGATTTTGTCATCGTTATCATACTATAGTCACCGTGGAAGTGTATAAGTTATAAACTTTTGTAGATACATGTGGGTACGAATTAAAATATCGATGAAAATGGAAAACCCGGAAATTTCTTAAAAACTAAACGGGTTTCTGTCTCAAGCATATTCTGGAATAAACAGAAAGGCACACATTACAAGATTTACATATTTATATACATAAGAACATGCTGAGGTAGTCCTTTTGACTAATAAATATCCCACGTTTTTTAGCTTTACAGTGTACTTCAATCTTTTGTCCATGTATTGTAAATCCTCTGCCACTTATATAAGAAAAGTTAAAGGCAAAAATGATTTGACTTTATCTAAGGTATCCCATGAAGAATATAAAAACGAAAGAAAAAATATTTTATCGAACACACCTATGTGTGTTTTATTGAACACTTTGGGTATGTTTTGTCACGGAGTGCTTACTTAATACATTTTTTTTTCTTTACAGGCACAAAATTGATTATTTTTTTCTAAGTAAGATCTTAACCTAAAATAAATACATTGCAGTGATTACAAGTTTCAATTAGCATTTTATTTGAAAAATTAGATGTACTCCCTATCGAAAATACTTTTAAACTAAAATGGCTGGCGACAGGGTTGTGTAATTGGATAGAATTGAACTGTATAATTGACGATCTTTATTAACTGGCTTAACGTATTTAAACGCTACTTCAACCTTGGTCCTGACTCGGCAAGGCAGGTAGGTGCAGCATGGGTATTCCATAAAAAATGTACCCAAAAGTAATATCAATAGAATAAAGCTTTCTTACTAAACTAGATAGACATTGTTTATTGTTTATACAAAAAATGGTTTAATAAATTATCTTACATGTGCATATTATAATTATCGGAGGTTCCATACCAAAAGGCGATTTTATTTTTTAGAATTATACGGCGATATTAAAGCAGCCGTCAAATATGATTTGTGTAAATTTTGTTTATAACTTCAATTCGATACTTGTATTTGAAGCTGCGATATTGCCATATTTTCATTTTGTGTTATTTTTTCTTTGTACCTTAGATACACTTTGTTAGACTTCTTTTATAACGTTACGAGTTGACGGACACAGCCGATTATTATCTAATTGCCTACTGAATGGTTGACTACAAATTAAACTATTAAAACATTTTTGATCGATCTTTTCGAATAAAACGCTTAATTAGATATTTGTTATGAAATACTTTCGAATATGTCTACTGATAATAAATCATTATCATCATTACAGCCTAATATGTGTACTTTATTATCCCTACTTACACTAAATATCTTGTATTTAAACTTAAGTTTAAACTTAGTCTAGACCTTACGGAATATATTGTAATATTTATATTTGACAAGCGAGGCTTAAACAATTTTGATATAGATTCAGTATATTAATAATATCAATGATTTTTTTTATTTTATAATAAATATAAGATCAAGTTGGCAAGCAAATATCAAAAAGCTTTTTACCTAAATCAACTTGAGAGCTGAAAATCTTACAATTTCCAACTTGTAAATTGGGTTATACAACCAACCATTCAAAATCTAAATTCATCAAAATCGGAGAGGTGCTGTCAGTCACAATTAACATTTTATTTTTTTCTAACTTCTTGAAGAAATGTTTAAGTAATAACGATCTTCGTTAGGATTGTTTTTCACGAAATTGCCGTTCTATACTTTAATTATCAAAGAACTGTTATTTCTTTACTTTAATAAATTAAAAAATCACACTTTTATATTTGTCATTATTTATGTTACCAAATGTACAGGACGGTAATGGGAACCGATGGTAAGTAATACGCCTGACCATGACAGTTTGGATTACATGGAGACCAACAACTGATAGACAGTTATTATTCTCCATCAACGTCGCACTGCACACGACAACAGAGACAACAGATGTTAGGTCTCATGTACCCGGTAATTTCACTGGCTACATTCCATATTTGCCACATATACGCAACGGATACGGATGGATTGGAGAACTCAGATAATATCGGGAACTACTCATCCGACCTCCGATCTTTATAAGTATAAATCACATGATATTTTTATTTTACCTATTTTATTTAGAACGTGGACTGTCCTTGCTGAGGTTCAGCGACACACTATCAAGATATTAGGAATTAGACCACCAATCTTAGCTTATCTATAATGCTTTTAAGATACACCCACAGTAGCAACAAGACGAGTTTTAAAAAATGGGCTATATTCCTTAGACCTTCGTACACGGCGAATTTTGGTCATAGCTAGTACTTATATCGTAAAAGCTCCAAACATTGTACCTGTTTATTTCGGTACAGTAATCATACTAAATAAAGACGTACAGTGAGCTGCTTAGTAGAAAGAAAATTGCTGGTCGAAATTATAGACGAATTATGAGGTAGGTATTCCGATGTAAAAATGGCCTTTCATAAGTATGATTGATATGATGTATATAGGTATAAAATAAATAAATTCTGCTTGACATTGGTAATTATCACTATTGAATAGTGTATTCAACTTCCAAAATAAAGTAGAATGTAAACCATTTATGTGTTGTTTGAATACTTTACTTTAAAACAGGTATTTATTTATTGGGTCCACAATCCCTTTTCGGATATTCTACGTTTTCGTTTTGCAGAAGATGATGGATATTATGAATGCATCGTTTAAAAGGATGAATATGAAAGTAAATGTTGGAAAAACGAAAGTTATGGTTTTTGAAAGAGATGAAGGTTTGTCTGATTGCGAGATTATGATTGAAAGCGAGAAAGTTGAACAAGTAGAAGAGTTTGTATATCTGGGAAGCGTGTTTACAAGAGATGGTAAGTGTGATAAAGACATTGAACGAAGAGTTATGAAAGGGAATTCGGTTAACGGAGCAATCAGCGGCCTTGTGTGCAGCCAAGCCGTGTCTAAAAAGGCAAGGATGGCTGTACATAATGCTGTTCTGGTTCCTACGTTGACGTATGGTAGTGAATGTCGGGTATGGCAGAAGAAGCACGAAAGTAAAATAAATGCGGTAAAGATGCGATCATTAAGACAAATATGGTCCTTTACTGTTTCTTTTATACATAAATGACCTTCCTTCTCATTGTCATAAACTTTCTGACATAGTACTATTTGCAGATGATACATCATTGCTTTTTAACGTTAATAGAAAAAAAGAAACATTTGACGATGTAAATGGTGCTATCTCACAAGTAATGCATTGGTTTACAGTTAATAATTTATTGCTTAACACTAAAAAAACTAACACCAGTATTAATTTGAATGACGAATGCTTAAAAATTGTTGATAGTACAGTATTTCTAGGAATTACTATAGATTCAAACTCCAGTGGGGACCTCATATTGAAGCTTTGGCAGGTAGACTTAGCTCAGCAGCGTATGCAGTTAGGAAAATAAGGCTCTTAACCGATATTGATACAGCAAGATTGGTTTATTTTAGTTATTTTCATAGTATAATGTCATATGGTCTTCTGTTGTGGGGCTCAGCTGCTGATATTAACACTATATTTGTACTTCAAAAAAGAGCCATCCGAGCCATTTATAACCTTAGACCACGTGATTCACTTCGGGAAGTATTTAAAAAAATCGATATTTTAACAGTAGCGTCTCAATACATTTACCATAATCTAGTTTATGTCCACAAAAATCTTCATTTGTTTGAAAAAAAATTGTGACGTACATAACTTTAATACTAGGAACAAAAACAAACTTGCTGTCCCAAATCTTAGACTAAGTAAAGTAGGAAAATCATTTGTTGGAAGAGGCATAACATTCTTTAATAAAATACCACAAAATCTTGCCGAATTGCCTTTTCACCAGTTTAAATTAAAGATTAAAAAAACCCTCATGAAAAAAGGTTACTATACAATAGAAGAATATTTATCGGATAAAGATGTGTGGTCTTGCACTTAGTGTTCCAGTTACAAAATCTTTGTAATAAATTATTATAAATCTATGTGTAGGTAAATGACAAAACTGTAACCACTGATATAAAAAGATTAAAAGAGTAACTCGAGTTTCTTGCCGGCTCTTCTCGAAGATCCTACTTATTCCGAACCGGTGGTAGAGTCACAAAAAATATCATAATAATAACAATTGACGATTCAAAAGTATCTGTAACAGATTTATTTGAATAAAGATTTTTTTCTTTCTTTCTTTCTTTCTATGTGGTGTGAAATTGTGTGACAGGATTAGGAATGCTGTTATTAGAGAAAAGTTTGGTCTGAAAGTAGATGTAGTGTCAAAAGTAGAAAGAGGTATCTTAGGATGGTATGGACACTTGGAGCGCATGAGTGAAAAAAAGAATAGCAAAGCAGGTGCATTGTGCGAATGTGGAAGGATACACGAGCAGGGGACGACCCAGAAGGACTTACCTTGACCAAAGAAGGCTGGGGTCCCAAGTAAGAGGAATAAAAGACCTTGTATGAAAAGATTGATGGATGTGATTGAAGCTAGGGAAGTATGTCAGGACCGTGCAAAGTGGCGTTTCATCATCTCTGCCTACCCTTCTGGGACCAAGGCGTGAGCTTTATTTATTTATTTATCTTATACTCCTTTAATATATTTTCATGATGAAAATAAGTTCAATCACTCAGTAGGTAATTAGGTAGGTTAATTTATCATTTCTAGCAGATAGCTATTGAAATACTGAGTCTCCGGTAATTCCCGTTGTCCGTATATTCGGAGAGCACTCGAGATTTTATCGAGGGAATAAAAATGGCGACATTGTTTGAATATCGTCGAAGTGGCCCAACATGTACATATATAGAACTACTTCTATCGCGAACGAGTACGTTACTCTATTGTCAAGGGTTGCATGGCAACTAAAAAGCTTGAAGAAGTTTTTATCAAAACGTTTGACTGAAATGAAAAGACTATAATTCTTAAATCAATTAATAATAAACATTTGAAAACGTAATATACCTATGTGTTAATTAGTTCGGACACCACAGCTTTTGAAACTAAGCTATTTATAAAAAATTAGCGACCCTTCCCTGATTCGCACGGGTTCAATGGTGATATTCGTAATAGGCACACTCCCGCCCGCACAGAACATTATTACTATGGTCTCTCGCCATCCTCGACGGCCGGTACCGCAGCAAAAGCTACGTACCGCCATTTTTAAATCTGTTATATCTTCGAAAATATTCATTTAAATCATATGCTGTAAAGGGTCATATAGATAGATCTATATTAAATCAACAATGTATTTATTCTTATTATTATTTGTCATATTTTTTTTTATGATGATGGGCTTGCTTTTGAGCGTAGACTATCCTCGTGGAAGAGACGTGCTCTAAGATGTAGCAGGCTTGCCCGGAAAAGCCTAATCACTAGTTTTTTGAATGCCACAGGGTTGTGGCCGGAAACAGACGCACGCAGATCATTAGTAAATGACAAAAAATGTTATTATGGGATAACCATAAGATATAACATATACACCATCGAAGACTTTTCTGTAGACCTTTTTAATGTATACAATACTCAGTACATTATTTTGTCAAATCTTGTAGGGTTCAGCCTACGTTTGCAATGTAGAAGCAGAAGAAATTAAATCATTTACGACATTACATCACAAACCTCAAAAATAACAGTTTTTCTTCACTATTTAATGGGTGCTGTTACGAGTATACCTACAAATCATCCACTTGAATCACTCTGTCTTTAAAGAAATCGCATCAAAATCCGTTGCGTAAGTAGATTTAAAGATTAAGGGGCAGGAAAAGCGTCTTTATTATACTATGTAGTGATACATAGTATAATATCCTATCTTATAAAATTCAAAGAGTAATCATATGAACATAACATTTGGTAACCAAATCCTACATAAACTAGATACATATAGTAATTTGTTTGCTTTTTAATAACTTACACGACAGAGTTACTCATAAGACTGTATACTCTTAATCCTACGCCATAATAAACGCGGTAAATCGTTACTGACCATGACTATATTCCGGTGATGAAAACCAAATGCTCTCAATACCAAACTCAATTAACCAAATATTAATTATATTGTCAAATAACAAGTGGAAGTGCGATCAAGGTTCTCGAGATCCGGTCATTAAATTACAATTAATGCTCATGATTTTATTTACTTGGATACTTAGTACGCGGGCAACATATTTGGCTACGAGGCCGTGTTGTCAACGGTGATGAATGTTAATGTGTTTCGTTGTTAACTATGTCTATGTTTAGATTAACAATTTCCCAGACAACCTACGTGATGATGATGATGATGTAGCTAACAATAAATCAAAGATATAAGTAGCATTCAGGGTGTCTTTAATTTTTGTCTTCATCTGCAAGTAATTTTTCGGAACCCTCAAAGTATTTAATGAAATCCCAACCCCTCACTTATTCATTTCAGTGGACACACCGTTCGGTTTCGTGACCTAGAGATCGTGGGTTCGAATACCGCGAGGAAACATCATTGCTTTAATTTAAAGTTCGAAATTATATGAACGTTAGCCGTCTTTCTCACGGTGAAGAAAACGTCGTGAGGAAACCTACGCACGCCTACGAAGACATAAAGGTTGTAATCCGCACTGGGCCCACGTGAACGACTTCGGCCTACACCCTATACAAGTAGGCTCGTGCCTCTCGGTGCGGACTTTAAATAAGCCGATGATGATGAAAGGCATCACATTGAAAAAACCTATTGAATGGAAAAAATCATTGACTAGAACTGTACTAATAGACAAGTTGTACTTTAAAAAAAAGTTATAAGTAAATACGTTAAGTTCTCATTTCTTGAACTTTAGTTCGAGGCCAAATTAAAGATTGTAACCTTACGAAATTGCGGCAAATGTTTTAGTTTTATTTTATAACCTAATCCAACGAAACCCCTATAAATCCATCTTGTATTACATAAATGACTTCTAGCTGTTATTACGTGATCATTTTGCGACCTCTATTGTTCGTTTAACAGTTATCGTGTTTTCTCTTATAACAAATTCACCGAAGAAATCGTTTAACTGTATTTGATTAAATTACCATGGCATTGATTTCATATTCACAGTGATCTTGTTTCATCTATGGATTCGTGGTTCTATCTATATCGTTTCATTCAATACCTACTAAGATTCGCCTGAAATAAAAAGTAGTTTGCATGGTTAGCTTGATTTATTGCCGAAAGTTCGTTAAAGCGGAGTTAGCACAAAGTCGTTAGTATAATTAATTTAAATTAATAAGAATGAATTATAATTGTTATAATTTTTATATCGCTGAGTTTCTGGACTGTCCATCTGGTTCCACATTGATATCCAAAAACAGGGTAGAATTAACAGAAGTAAATTATAAAAAAAAGAAAATTGATATGGTACGTATAGTACCGATGGGACCTGGTGAAAATATGGACTAAATGTACGAAAATAATTTTGTGGGTACTTAGTACCTATACTACCCAGGATGTACAACGCTCTATTGTTTTTGGGTGCATTATTATTAGCCATGAAAGAAAGAAAATGTATTTTCTACATTTACTTGACCACAAAATAACATTACAAAAAAAGAACAGTACAAAACAATTAAACGATATATAAAAGCAAGAAAAACACAAAAAAAAACAATGTGAAATGAAAGAAAAACCAAATCATTATGTACTTTATACATAAGAAAATAAATAAAATTGTTGTGGCCAAAAGGATCGGTCCCAACTTTTCTTGCCGTGTGTCTCAGTAGACATTGACGTTCAAGCTGCTTGGAGAATATTATGATAGAAAATAAGTTGATAGATAAGTAGTAGTCAGTTCTACAATCCGACTACAGTGGATAAATGACACAGTTTTAGCACTGTCATTTCACCTAAAATCTTTAATTTTTTATTTGGCTAATAAATAAAATCTGTATAAATTAATAGCTTTTTAATCGGTATTAGTACATGGTTAAGAATTAAACATAGGCAAAAAAAACTAAAAGTAAAGGCCTTCTTGAAACATACTATTTACTATAACATGCAATCATTGATAGTGAAAAACGCCACCCCAACTTACATAAAAAATTTGAATTTGTTTTGTTGGTGACACTAACATTTAATTTAGTAAATTGATACCGTTATATAAGTCCAACAATGAAAGTGATAATGTTATGAAATCAATCTCATCGTAGGCCTATATTTTACCAAGGTATATTAAGCAAATTTATTGAGAAAAAAATATGAAATCATACTAGGTAGATTAAAATACATAACATTTCATTAAATGCAAAAAAAATATAAGCAGATCTGCTGCAACAAAAATAAAAGCACTGTTTTAAGCTAGAATTCCATTCGTTAAAAATATATTCGACACCTGGAAGAGTTAACAAAATGCAACTGGAATTTCTTTGCGATTTGTCCAAATATTCGATTACGAGTATATTGCATTTTATAATTAGCCCTGTTTATATAGTTAAAAGAGCCTGTTTGCGACAAGGGTTTGATCCTCAAAACACCGCAAACTTGGGTTTGTTACATACACACCTATTAATTACCCCGCACATTACCAACACGTTCTAGAAACAACCGCAACAGTGTTTATCGGTTGCCGAATATTATACATTTGAAAGCCTTGATCTTTGACTACCTGAAATTGGTTTTAACTTTATATGTAAGAAATACCCCTATCTATACAAAAAAAGTTATATGTGTTTATTTCTTTACAAAACTGACAAAATTATCTTCGTATTATAGATCTTATTTTGGGAAAGTCATTCATAGCTTAGATAAACAATTACTTATCTTACATTATTTGAATAAAAGGAAATCTAAAGGAAAATTCAATAAGGTATGATAATATTTAGTCAGTCGCTAAACGTATAATGAGACAATAAAACGCAATACTTAATTAATTAGGTCACTGGCTACAAACGAACGAACCATTATCATAAAAATAATGTACATAAGAACGTTAACAATGCTTCGTATTATTGTACTGGTGCGTGAGTTTCTTAAATAAATAATTTGTTCATATATTTTATGCTTACTCTGAAATCAAAGAGAAATAGTGGAAAGCATCTGTTAATCTCTCTCTCTCGCTCTTCAACCTGTAGCAGTCCACCGCTCGACATACGTCTCCTCCTTTTACGCTAGATATCCCGATCCTCCGCTTTCCTCATCAAGCCTCTACGTTAAGTGCAAGTCGATAGTCCATTGAGCCGGAGGGCGTCCTACGCTATGCTTGCCAAGACGCGGTCTCCACTCCAGAGTCCCTCTGCTCCAACGGCCATCGGTTTTACAATATTCGTGTCTAGCCCAATAGCACCGGTCCGATCAGCAAGTTATCCGAACCGGTAAACTTGCTGATCTGGCGAGCTATGTCGTTAATTATTGAGATTTGAGTTTCTCTCAGGAAGACCCAGCTAATTACGTTTCTGAAAAACGTTTCTAATACGTTATACTAGAGTACATAATAGAAAACGAACGTGTTTTCTCCTTGTCTGGAAACTTTGTGACAAAAATACGAAACCGATTGTCAGTTGATGCTATAAATGCCCCCGTATTTTTAAATGCTTATTTTCTTAATAATAACGAGATATAGTGGGCTAGCTTTTGATGCAGTTTCCGCTTTAAATTGTGATTGTAATTGGTCTTAAGATTTTTCATTATTTATTAGATTTTTATGTTTACTTACGTAAAGAAAAGACTGTCCATTTATAACAAATATTGAAAAGTTGATAGAAAGACTAAACTAAGGAACATGTACCTTACTATTACTCGTAATTATTAAGCTAGTCTGATTGTTATTTTTTATAAGTAATTAAACTGTCGTTTTGTGCTACGTAATTGAAAAGTTTGTAGTACAGACTGAGACTAAAATAAATTATTTAGTATGTAAGGTACTAAGTTTTATTGTGGTGACATGATGACATTGTTTTTAGAAGATATTTTATTTGTGTTTTTCAAAGAAAAAGACTATTTAGTATAATTGTTTGTAGAAACTAGAAATAATGATAAGATGATCTCGCTAGAGTTTATTCCGCTTAAGTAAAGTTATCTATAGTTAAGTAAAACTCACATGAAACTAAAAACAAACGTTGGTCATTGGTAAATGTTGAATATTGCATAAAAAGTAGTTTTATTGTTAAATCACACATATTTTTGAGAATTTCCATATTTCTCGACAACCCGAGAATTCCCGGGAAATAGTGGTCGAGAATTCTCGTGCTCCGAGAAATAAAAAAGGTCGAGAAATGAGAAACCCTAGTCTCGACCTGCCTTACATTGGGCATAGTGAATTTTATACATTTAGTTTTTTTTGCATTAAGTAAAAGATTATTAGCAGTAAACTAATGCATTACTTGAGACAGAGCTCTATTTACATCGTCAAAAGTCTCCTTACGTCTGTTAACATTAAAAATCAATGACGTATCATCAGCAAATAGAACTATATCCGAAAGACTTTAACATACATGTATACATATATATTTTAAAAATAATAGAGGGCCTAAAATTGAACCCTGAGGCACTCTCATGCGCAAAAGGGCACCATGTGAATTTGTGGCATTAATACAACAGACTTACAAATACAAAAAATGTTACATTGTATTACTAGATAAATTGTTCAAATATTGTATTTTAATGTAACTTTATTTAATGCATTGTTTCGCTGCACGTTGGGTGGAAGGACCAACCATTTAAGTCATTTAACATAAAATATTCGTAAACAAGAATCACGTTAGTTAATAAAAAACAATGTAGCATTAGGTGCCTAGAAAAAGTCTACACTTGAAGTAAATAAATAAAACGAGAGTCAACAAATGAAAATTAATTTTGTAGGATTTTTCTATTCAACCTATCGCAGTCCACTGCTGGACATAGGTCTCCCCCATTTTGCGCCAGACATCCAGGTCCTCCGCTTTTCTCATCCAGCTTCCACCAGCGACCCTTCGGAAGTCATCGGTCCATCAGACCGGAGGGCATGCTACACTACGCTTGCCGAGTCGCGGTCTCCACTCCAGAACTCGTCTACTCCAACGGCCATCGGTTCTACGTCATACGTGACCAGCCCACTGCCACTTCACCTTACTGATCCGACGGGCTATGTCGGTAACTTTAGTTCTCTTGCGGATTAAATCATTTCTGATCTTATCCCTAAGAGAGACTCCGAGCATAGCTCGCTCCATTGCGCGTTGAGTGACTTTGAACTTTTGAACCAATCCCGCAGTCAGTGTCCATGTCTCAGCTGTTGCGTCTTCAAGCATTGCAGAATCGTCGACGTGAAGACCCGACGTAACTTGCCGAATGCCACCCAGTCCAACTGAATCTTCCCTACTAGCTTCCCTCTCGAAATTATGCCGGCCAAGTTGGATAGTTTGGCCCAAGTAAACGTATTCTTGCACAACCTCGAGAAGGACGCCATCGACGCATATCGGTTGTGGCATGACATGGTCATTGAACATGACTTTCGTCTTGTCCAAATTCATGCCAAGCCAACTCGTCGGGAGGATTCATTCAGGCTTTTCAGCATCTCCGCAAGCTCTTCCGACGTCTCTGCCACGATGACGATATCGTCAGCAAAACGCAGATGAGAAATATACTCTCCATTGACGTTGACGCCTCGTTCAGACCAGTCCAGGGTCTTAAAGACATCCTCCAATGCGTTTGTGAACAGTTTCGGGGATATAACATCCCCCTGTCTCACTCCACGACGCAATTGGATGGGTCTTGTCCGCTGATCTTGGATCTGAACGGTCATCGTCGTTGGAGAGACACTTCATCACCTCGATATATCGCCAGTCGATACCGCATCGCTGCAGAGCCTCCAAAACAGCCCAGGTTTCGATGGAGTCGAAGGCTTTCTCGTAGTCCACAAATGCCATACACAGCGGCTGGTTATACTCTTCGGTCTTCTGTATAAGCTGCCGATCAGTATGGATGTGGTCCACGGTGCTGTAGCCTTTTCGAAACCCAGCCTGCTCCGATGGTTGGAATTCGTCGAGTCTTATGGTGAGACGGTTCGCTACAACTCTGGAAAACAAATTATAGACGTGGCTCAGAAGCACTATCGGTCTATAATTCTTCACGAGAGTTTTATCACCCTTCTTAAAGAACAAGACGACGACGCTTCGGTACCACGCCTCCGGTATAGTTCCCTGGTGGATGACGGCATTAAAGAGCTCAGCTAATACCCTAAGGACGGGTTGTCCACCGGCTTTTAGGAGCTCGGTCGTGATACCGTCATCATCCGGGGCCTTCCCATTTCTAAGTTGCTCCAAGGCTGCACTAATCTCGCTAACGTCAACATCCGGGATATCCTGTGACAATGGCGCCTTAGCGGGGCACGTGGATCCTCGGTGTTCTCGGTCTGTGGCTGATGAGCGCTCGATGAATACAGTCGTCCATAGAATTTCTTGAACCTCTTCTGGGATCTGTGGGCGCGTCGTGAGTAGTTGCCCATCTGCTGTCTTAAGCTTTACCAGATGGCTCCTCCCAAGTGTTTTTGGAAAACTTGGGACCCCTGTTCTGCTCAATAAGGTTCTTTATGAACCTTGTATTGAAACAGCGGAGGTCCCTGCGAACGATTTTTCGTATCCGCTTGGAGAGAACCTGATATTTCGGCGAAGCAACAGCAGCAGATGGCATCTCGCGTTTCAGCCTCATCAAATCCAAGGTTTCGGGAGAAAGTTTGGATGACTTCGCTCGTTTCATCGGCGGGAAATGCCTGCGACCCAGTGTACGCAACGTCTTCACCACGTTATCGGTTATTTCGTCCACATCGCCAGTGGTTTCCAGCAAGTCGAATCGATTTTGTAGTTCCAATTGGAACTGTTCAGACCCATAGTGTATTTAGAGCGGCGTAGGTCTGAGAGTAGATTTTTTTAAGCGAGACCGTTCCACACAGCACGGAACACGGAATTAATTTTGTAATAAAATGTAATAGTTTCTTACATCCTGAAATCAAATCAAATCAATCAGCCCACCACTCACCCTAAATGATTGCAGAACCGACGACTCAAAAATATGTCGCATATGCTGCCCAACCCAAGCAGATCCTTCTGTTGGCATCCATATCGAAGCTGTGTATAGGCCTCCCGTAGCATAAACCACTCGGACCTTGGGAAGCCTGCACCCATCCTCTACCACCTTTTTCAAGTCGTACATCGCATTGCTGGACGTCTCACGCTTGATTGCTAACTTTATTGACATCATAATCAGGTCATTAAACGTCCCCACCGAAACACGCACGAAACTACTCGTAAAGGGTGTATAGGCCTTAGTCGTCCACGCAGGCCTGGTTGGCCGATTTCACGCATAACCTTACATACTTTTAACATACTTTTGGTAAACATATTATTTAGAATTAAATTTGATGCATGACAACCACAAGCGTGGTGACTTTCATAATTCTCGTATTATAGTAGTTTCGATATATATTTTTTGTCATGTCGATACTCAATGCCAAGAAGATGGCTTTAGTCACACAGGTCACTATAACAGAAGCCAGGACTACAATAATATGTGTAGGTACTGCTGCTTGTTTCAATAAACATACTTTTTTTTATATTTCTTAAATTTTATGATATTTTTAAATGTATATTATACCAGCTGGCACAGTGACAGTGTAATTAAAGCTGTCGGGTTTGTGCGATACGCAGGCTTCCGGCGGTCCGCTCGTTCAAGCATATTTCGAATCTACTGCGTAAACAATTATCGCATAAAACTGACAACAAAGACTCCTCTTTTAATTAGCTCATTTATATTACAAATTGTTTACGCAATACAATGTGATAATACCTGGTACAAAGGAAACATTCAGTTTTGTGAATATTATAGTAATACCGCCTGTGACTGCTTCTCTTTTCTATTTTTGTTCGCAAACAAACTTTGAGCAGAGAAACAAAGTTATCACGTAATTATTAAAAATTAAATGTTTCATTTAGCTGAAAGAGAATGCGTACAAGGTCGTCTGCCTGGGCCCCTCCATCTTATCAATTACTCCCGTCATAGCAATCGTAAAGCTATTTTAAAAATACAAACAGTAAATTTATTTCACCATCTTCATTATCAGCATAATGTAGTGGCTGTAAACGACTACCATCTTAAGATTGTAGCCGGGACCAAAGGCCTAATGTACTCTCCATAGCACGGAACAATTTTTTTTTTAACCGAAAAATGCATAATCTCTCTTCAACCTATCGCAGTCCACTGCTGGACATAGGTCTCCCCCATTTTGCGCCAGATATCTCGGTCCTCCGCTTTTCTCATCCAGCTCCCACCAGCGACCTTCCGCAAGTCGTCGGTCCATCGGGCTGGAGGGCGTCCTACGCTACGCTTGCCAAGACGCGGTCTCCACTCCAGAACTCGTCTGCACCAACGGCCATCGGTTCTACGACATACGTGACCAGCCCACTGCCACTTCAACTTGCTGATCCGGCGGGCTATGTCGGTAACTTTAGTTCTCTTGCGGATTAAATCATTTCTGATCTTATCAGAAATGATTTAATCCGCAAGAGAACTAAAGACCTAAGAGACACTCCAAGAATAGCTCGCTCCATTGCGCATTGAGTGACTTTGAACTTGTGAACCAATCCCGCAGTCAGTGTCCATGTCTCAGCTGCGTATGTTAGCACAGGTAGGACGCATTGCTCAAAGACTTTCGTCTTTAAGCATTGCGGAATAGTTGCCGTTAAGACATGACGTAGCTTACCGAATGCCGCCCAGCCCAACTGAACCCTCCTACTAGCCTCCTTCTCGAAGTTATGCCGGCCAAGTTGGATGGTTTGGCCCAGGTAGATATACTCCTGCACAACCTCGAGACGGATGCCATCGACGCATATCGGTTGTGGCATGACACGACTGTTGAACATGACTTTCGTCTTGTCCAAATTCATGCCAAGCCCAACTCGTCGGGAAGATTCATTTAGGCTGTTCAGCATCTCCGCAAGCTCTTCCGATGACTCTGCCACGATGACGATATCGTCAGCAAAACGAAGATGAGAAATATACTCTCCATTGACGTTGACGCCTCGTTCAGACCAATCTAAGGTCTTGAAGACATCCTCCAATGCGTTTGTGAACAGTTTCGGGGATATTACATCCCCCTGTCTCACACCACGACGCAATTGGATGGGTCTTGTCCGGATGCATAATAAATACGGTCGAATTGTGTGCGTTACCCTAGCAGGAAAGTATGTCCTAGAGTGATATGAGTGGTACCAATGTTTTGTGCTCTATTTACTATGTATGTGCGCCAAATATTATATATGTGCATCCAGCCGTTTTGGAATGAATCGAAAAAGGTTCCTGCTAGGGTAACGTTTTTCTAGCAGGAAATTTTAAAAAAACACGGAGAGAAAAAATATTAGTCGTTAGAAAGCTTATGTGTGCATGAATGTGCGCCAAAATTATATATGTGCGCCTTCAGGTTTTTGAAATATTCACTTTTTAATCTTCCTGCTAGGGTAACGTTTTACAAATCGCATATCTCGAAAACTATTGCTTGTGCGTTTATGAAAAATTGCATAAATAGCTCTTACATGTGCCAATATGTGCCGAATTTTGAGCAGAAAATCTTAGATTTAAGTAATAGCGATTTTTTAAGAAATGAGAAAAAAAATATAGCCTCTTTATAAAAAGTCCCATAAGCTCATAAAAAAATGCATTTGATCCGCCTTGAGACGCAGATTATGTGCAGCAAGTTTCAATAGTGCACATTCATTAGTTGTTGAGTAATATGAGAAAAACTAAACAAAAAACCT
Source organism: Leucinodes orbonalis (assembly GCA_019425675.1). Taxonomy (NCBI): domain Eukaryota; kingdom Metazoa; phylum Arthropoda; class Insecta; order Lepidoptera; family Crambidae; genus Leucinodes; species Leucinodes orbonalis. The sequence goes on along the minus strand of PQWD01011214.1, from coordinate 47,650 downwards.
ATCATGTTTTTGACGTTCACATACAAGAAACTGGTTCAATCTAAGATGAGCGATTGTAAACCATGATTATGTGCATATTGTCAACTAATAATGTGAAAATTTTCACCTTAAAATATTCCGTATTTAAAAAGATATAAACAAAAATCAAAAAAAATAAAATACGATCGATTATCCGACCAAATTAGAATGACTACTAAAAAGCGACGATTCGATATGTATCGATGGCCTTCGGTAATGAACGCTTAATACCTTGGTAGCTGTCGTACAGTCGCGTTAGAAAGTTTTTTGGTAAATTTGGGTTCATGTAAATATTACCAATATAATTTATGTTTCCATTTCGGACAAAATAAACTTTGTATCATTATTATTTTTAATGCCGTGTAAAAAGCAATTGATAATAATAAATTATTAAATCGTGTACAAAAATAATTTTGGTTTGTGGAGACCCGATTAAGTGAAAAAAAATTAACCTAAAATCACATTAATACACTTAGTATTTAATACACTTAGTATTAAATAACAAAATATATAGTAGTAATTATATACATTGTAATATTTCTCGCTCGCGGCCTCGGACCGGCTTTGCTTAAAGTCACTTGCGATGAATGATTTGAAAAGCCTGAACACCGAAAACAAAGCCACAATTAAGGATTTAGTAAGAATAATTCTGCCCATAAATTATATAAGGACGGCACTTTACCACTAATTATTGTTTTAACAAAAAAAAATGGTTCGATCTAAGATGAGTGTGCCACCTTAGTTTTAGAAATGGGGCGTTTTGAGAAGTTAAAAAGGGCTAGATTGAGAATCAATAGATTTTCCGTTCTACAAATGCTTAAATAATCATGTCATGAAGCCGTTTTTTTAGAGCGTCTAAAAAACGTCTTCATGGCCGATAATATAGTAAAAAAGTTGTTAGCATGTCGAAAACTTCATACATTGGTTAATATTTTCAAGACAGCGAAAAAGAGCTAAATCGTTAAAAAAGGAGTTCACCCGTACTAAAAAGTGCTAGATCTAGCCACAAAAGGGCTGTACTTCCAATTGTAGTAAAAGTTCGCATTATTCAAGGTGGAGTACTGTTTATATATTAGTCTCTAATTAATACCTTGGGTAGTCACCTGTCCTTTTTTCTACAGGCAATACGTAAGACGTCATAGCTGGCGTGTGCGACCAGAGATAAAGAGTCCATTGACAGTTATTTTAACTTTGACATTTGTGTCATCACACTTTTTAGAGTTTCTATTATTTATGGTGTCACGCTTATCTATTCAAATCCTACGAGTTTTATAGTATTGTACGTCAACTCTAAAAAAGGATAAAAAAAGTACTAAATAATTGTGCTAGCCGTGTAAGTTTCTGTGAGAAGAAAATACGAACTTAATAAATAAATATAACCTGACACTCACTCAGCGCTATCTAGCCCCAATTGGTTATATTATATAATACATACTTTATAATTTCCTTTTGTACTACCAATGCAGTTTTATGAAATTTTATAAAATATGGAAACATTGTTTTCGAAAATGAATGGGAATACTTTATCACTTTACTGTACTTGAGCACAAGATGTGTCAATAGGCTGATGTGTAAATTTAAGAAGGCCATCGATACATATCGAATCGTCGCTTTTTAGTAGTCATTCTAATTTGGTCGGATAATCGATCGTATTTTATTTTTTTTGATTTTTGTTTATATCTTTTTAAATACGGAATATTTTAAGGTGAAAATTTTCACATTATTAGTTGACAATATGCACATAATCATGGTTTACAATCGCTCATCTTAGATTGAACCAGTTTCTTGTATGTGAACGTCAAAAACATGATAGGTTTTTTGTTTAGTTTTTCTCATATTACTTAACAACTAATGAATGTGCACTATTGAAACTTGCTGCACATAATCTGCGTCTCAAGGCGGCTATATTTTTTTTTCTCATTTCTTAAAAATTCGCTATAACTTAAAATCTAAGATATTTTTCTTGTTCAAAATTCCGGCACATATTGGCACATGTAAGAGCTATTTATGCAATTTTTTTCATAAACGCACATGCAATAGTTAAATTCTTTTATTAAAATTCTTTATTAAGCACCACATTAAAATATTACAATTTCATTGAACGGAAACAACTGCATTAGTCACAGGACTGTGTCACAGCTGTTAACGCTCTTCTCCAGACAGAAGAGGCGTCGGTACTCGAACAAACTGTGTGTTATGTTGTTGTGTTTACGTGAGCGTATATGCGGGCGCGTGTGTGTGTGTGTGTGTGTGGGTGTGTGTGTGTTTGTATGTGTGTGGTGGACGTGTGTGTGTGTGTGTGAGTGAGTGCGTAATTAAGGTAATGCAAATATTTTTTTATTTTTATTTATTCAACAATTTAGCATTCCTTCAGTATCTTCGTAGGACAAATACTGAATCCATTTGAGAACACTGGCTTTACATTCTCTGTGCGTTAATGGGTAAATGTTAAGGATTTTATTTATCGCATTATAAAGGGCACCACATGCGAAGTCAAACTGTCTTCGAATCATATTTAAACGGCTGCGTAAAATATTGCAAACTTTGTCACACTGCGTTTATTTTTATTTGTATTTGGGTTATAAGAATATGAAGATGTGTTCTGAGGACAACATGCAAACATATAGTTTTCTTACAGAGAGGACTGCGCAAGTATTGTATAGCTCTCTAGTCGGGAAAAGCAAAGGTTTATGGAGCATAACTTTTAATACTGCGCGTTGGGCTCTTTCCAGTCGGAGAAGATGCGTTTTAGCCGCACCTCCCCAAACCACAATGCAATATGAGATGACTGATTGAGCTAATGCAAAGTAAACAATTTTTAGAGTTTTAGGATCGGCGCTACATCTCAATTTTTTAAAAAGGTAAATCAGTTTTCTCGTGCGCGCTGTAACCGAATTTATTTATTCTCTCCAGTTTAAGCAAAAATCAATAATAACACCAAGATATCTTACGGATGCCGCATGACTGATTTGGATACATGAACTATCACATATCTTGCTTGGTTGACATTTATGAACGGTTATCGCAAAAGTTTTTGGAGGCTGAGATTTCATACTAGGAGAAAAGGTTAAAAATTTGGTTTTTTTAAGATTGAGCGATAATTTATTTTGTATGAGCCAATGCATAACTATTTTTAAGGCTTCCTCTGCATTTTTGCGTGTTTCTAACCAATCATTGCCACGTATGATTAGTGCCGTATCATCTGCGTATGTTACGATATCTGTGTTAGGGATTTTAATATTGCAGAGCTCATTCAAATAAATCAAAAAGAGGGTAGGTCCAAGCACACTGCCCTGGGGCACGCCTAAAAGGATGGACTCATCCTCACTCGAAAGATCACCTATTTTAACACATTGATATCGATCTTTAAGGTAGCTGTCAAATATTTGTAAGGCCAGGCCTCTAATGCCAATTCGTTCCAGCTTATTTAGGAGGATGGGAGCCGAAACAGCGTCAAAGGCTTTTGACAGGTCAAGAAAAATACCGAGGGCCTTTTGGTTCTGGTTGATGATAGATGAAATGGTACCTGTAAGCCCTATAACGGCATCTTCAGTTTTTATTCCGATCTAAAGCCATACTGGTTCGACGATAAGATGTCTTTAGAGTTTAAAAATTTAACAATCTTTATTTAAATTTTTTCAAATATCTTTGAGAAGTAGTAAGAACCGAAATAGGCCTATATATTAATGTTTGATTTATCGCCGGACTTATAAATAGGATGTACTATAGCCTTCTTTAGGACCTTGGGTACACAGCCGGATGTGATGCACAAATTAAAGACGTGGCATAGTAGTGGGACTAAAACGTGTTTGGCGGCCTTGATAAGTGAGAAGAGATCCATCCCAGCCACTGCGCAATGAGATTTAAGATTAAGAATGATTGTTTCGATTTCTGCGCAATCAGTTGTATACACGGCCATAGAGTCCTCAAGTCTATTCCCAATATTCGAAGATGAGTTTACATATGATGTGGCTACAGACCCAGAGCTGGAGTCGATTTTCTTTGCAAGTTCGTTACCTATATTTATAAAAATCTGTTTACCTCGTTCACAGAGTTTTTGTTCCCACGCCCCAACAAATCACCCGAGCAGGTATTCTTTTGTCTAGATGCGTTATATTTTTTATAAGATTCCAAGTGGCTTTGGGTTCTGGAATGAGTTTGAAATTGCGTACGCTCGAATTCACATTTAACTTTTTTAATTAGATTGTTGCAGAAGTTTCTGTAGCGAATATAAACTGTTTTATGATTTTCGTCATTCACGTTTTGTTTAGTTTTTTTAAATAACTTGTCCCTGTGTCTAACGCAACGCAGAAGCCCAGGAGTCATCCAAGGCTTAATAGTTATCTTTCTGCTCGGAATCTTAATAATTTTTGTATGGGTTGTCACTATTTCAGAGGCTAGGGTCACGAGTAAACTCATTGCATGTTCAGCATCGTTTGAATGAATAACTGGAGAGTTTTCGAGATATGCGATTTTGTAAAACGTTACCCTAGCAGGAAGATTAAAAAGTTGAATATTTCAAAAACCCGAAGGCGCACATATATAATTTTTGGCGCACATTCATGCACACACATAAACTTTCTAACGGACTAATTACTTTTTCTCTCCGATGTTTTTTTAAAAAATTTCCTGCTAGAAAAACGTTACCCTAGCAGGAACCGTTTTTTTCGATTTATTCCAAAACGGCTGGATGCACATATATAATATTTGGCGCACATACATAGTAAATAGAGCACAAAACATTGGTACCACTCATATCACTCTAGGACATACTTTCCTGCTAGGGTAACGCACACGGTCGAATTCAGTAACCTCCTTTTTGAAGTCCGTTAAAAAGGATGAAGGGAAATTAGAGAAATCGAGGAAACTACGTTTTCTTTATATTGTATTTATTCCAGAGATTTGTTTTATTACAAAACGCTTAAAATTGTAATAAAAAAGATAATAACAAAAAAATACCGACTTTAAACAAAAAAAATGTCGGTGCCAAGTGCCAAACAAACTCTTCAGCTTTATAATATCGATAAGTAGGTTAGAAAGATAAATCCATTGGATATGGAGTTCTTGTTTTACCTGGCACACACATCAAAATTATGAAAGAATTTTTCAACCATTTCTATTTGCCGAGATAAAAAATAGACTTTGCTTTTTTGTTTGAAGACGGTATTTTGTTGTTAATTGGACAATCCAATGTTTCAGTCTGAAATGTCTTAACCTAACTCAATTGTATAAAGTATAATTTTAAAATGTATATTAAGAGCCTTCAACTGTATTCTCTTTGGCGTTTCGTTTTGAGGCTCGGGTGGCGTATCTACCTTTATATATACAGAATACCATTGATCAAACTAGGAAAAATTTGCACAAATGATGTTTATCCGCGGTAATTGATCCCACGACCTCCGGGTCCCGCAGCCGAACGCTATGCCCGCTATTCATAGAGACAGTGAAATATTTAAAACTATGTATCTGTACGTTATTAATTGGTAGGGGCCTTAGATAAAAAAAATAAGTTTATTGTTTATCTAAGGTAACAACACCTAACTTTTTAGGTTCGTTTGATAGATAGATAGATATAGATATTTGATTGTAATTTACCACTAGGTGGGCTGTTTATTTTATCGACAAGTGATTATAAAATATGATAATTAATATATATTACCGTCTACCATATAAGATACTAAATAGTCGTAGCTAAATGAAGTCACTATGATATCGGTATCGAATATAAATAATAATTCTAATTACAAATACTATAACTACTTTTTATATTACACTAGCTGTGTTGCCTGCAGTATTACCCGCGTTTTAAGATATTCTCCCGCCCGTAGTAAATCCCGTAAAACATAACCTTAAATTACTTCGTTAAGTCACGCGACGCGAAGCCCTCGTGCAGTAAAACATAATTTTTTTAGATTTTTTTTTATTTCTATAATAAATATTATCTGAAATGTATTGTCTGAAATAAAAGAAACCTATATTTTCCCTTATTAAATTAGCTACCTGCTAAAAAAAGTCCCGTCCAAATCCATCCATCTGATTCAGAGATTACCTGAAATAAACAGACAGTCAGACCATAATTTAAAAAAACCATATGTATCCTATAAATTGTTATTTCAATATTACAAACAGACACTCAAATTTTATTTATATGTAGTTGATGTAGTAGATAATAAGATTTATGAGTTTTAACAATATGTATTTTTTTCTTCAATTTCTTTTTAGACAACAAACAAAATAAAACGTGCAAATACTAGTTACTCTTTGATCTCGATTTCACATTATCGTTCACTGATTAACTCACATAATTTTTTTGAAAGCAACTACCTTTGCAATCACACCTTTAATGTATAAATAAGAACCAAAGTGACACAACTTCAATAGCAATTTTTAACACCATTTATGATGGCTTAAACCGATAAAAGCAATAGAAATTTATATTGCCTGGAATCCCGGCGGCGGTTTATAGGCTAACTACGGTGATTTGATTATTTTGCTGGTTTTAATGAATTTGCTACTATAAGATTTTTTACAATTGAAATATTGTTTTAAAAGTTCAATCCCTTTTTGACAAGCAGTGAAGGTACGAGTATTATTTTTATGTCAACCTATACATGTGCACATTCTTATAACATGTGCTAGTTTATTTAAAATGCGGAACACCAGTAGCGATTTGATAATTCAATATTACAAGAGTTGAGTCTTTTATAATATACCTGAGAGACCTACCTAGGAGAGGGAAAAGAAAATACCTATAAAGCAAGCGAGTTACTGCTTAACAAAGACTTATAAAATTATGAAACGGTAGACCTTCAAATAAATATCCCCAAATTAAGCAAGAAGCTTGTAGTATAGGTATTGAACAATCGATATATTTTTATGTAAATATACATACAAATTAAGAAATCGAAACACCCAAATCAATACAATCAGACAGTCATTTTTATGCCAAAATATTTTTTATCTATTAATATCGAATGTTTGTACTGCCTGGGAATTGAACCCGGAACCTTTTATAAACTATCCGACTGACGCTCAACAATTACACCAAATGGGTGCTTGTAGATCTCTGAGATCTTCACTGCACAAATACTTTTTTTCATAGTTTGTTCATCAATCATAATTTATTCATCAATTCAATTACAATCAGTTGTGTAATTATAACAAATATCTCATTTTACATTAAGTGTCATAGTACCCACGCAGCCGCAGCTGTTGTCGAATGCCTTAGGGCTTAATTTTGCCTTACTTTAATTACACTCAATCAAAGTCGCTGAAATGATATTGTTTCTCACATCCAATTACCTAATTGTCTATGACTAACACACTTGAACAAACAGAAACGAATTTATTGTGTCATATAAAGGGCCGTGCTACTTCTCTCGTAATCAAGAACCAAGGAGGCGTGAATGTCTTCGTATAAACATGCTCGAATGAAGCGAATTATTAGCGGATAATAAATAAGCATCCCCCAGACCTCATGGTGATAACAGTGTTCCCTCCAGTAAAAACTTAACTACGTCTGAAGTTTGGTGTTCCCTTCCCCAGTCTAAGTCTGGGTGCCCATACACAGAGTTACAAAGATGTCATTTTTATTTCCTCAATTATACGGAAAATGATCCTATTTTAAGAATGTTTTATGTGAGGGTGTGTAGGTATTCTTAGGAAACTTCACTGCTATATATTTACACATTACAGTTTTAATAACAAAATATAAAGGACATCAATGTGCTTCACGTATCCAATAATCTATTTTAAAAAATTTCATAAATAGCACGAAATAAAATATTAGATTCATATTACTATTAAATAATAAATGAATATGTCTTATATATTTTTATCTACATATTTAAGGAAATTTTTAGTAATTCTATGGATTTTACATTTATCGGTTTCAACTCTAACTTTGAAGTAGTTACCTTTATTAAATATCGAAACCACAGACATTGTATTAGGATATCTATGATCGTAACCCACGTGATGGGTTACGGCCCAATCTTCCCATAGCCATGACGTGCGAGAAGGCCTGTGCCGTGCAGTGGGCCGTTAAAGGCTGCTGATGATTATGGTTGTTATATAGTATTTTTGGAGGTGGTTCCACTGTATGAGTCGACGTTGTTGTATTCTTGTTACATCCTCTTGTCGTTAAGATGCAGATCTATATTTTATTTTTTTTATTCATGATGTTTTTACTGCAAAAAATCCCATAGGAAAAAAATAGATGCATTAGAATTGCAGAGTGATCCATACAAACTCACAATTTATCAAGTACAATTTTGTCAAACGATGATTCTCAAATTAAATTGACATTTGTTTTTTGTTCAAACGATTAGATTTCAAGTTTGACTTTCAGGTTCGAACTGTGCGTTATTTAAGGTTATTAACATAAACGTACCTAGTATTTTCTCTATCTATGGTTATTTATGTAACTGAAGTGTAAACTTACAATTCGTGAACATTGGAACCAACAAATTTCACGAAAATGATCGCAAAAATCTTGAAACATATATGTCTAGTCTACCGGCAATTGATTTTGTTGCAGAGTCACCAAAGCGCCATAAAGAAAATAACTAAAAATAATTGTTTCATGATTTTAATAATCAATTATTGCGGATCAATTTAATCCGTAAAATTCTTCATATTCGAGGATCACCTGTCAGTATCTTTATATAAGTAATAAAGGTAATAAGAGCGCATCATTATATTAATCGTGACATTAAAACCAAAGATTTTCAATAAAATAGGTATTCTTGGTTATTTTTCTTAAACTTTAAGTAAAGTTTCTAAAAGCATATTACAATAAAAACATTACAATAAAGCCATTAAATTAAACAGACCAGAATTCAAAATAGTCATTAAACCGTGACACACGTCTACTCGAATTGGGGAATTAGGTGCCATCAATTTGCCTAATTGATCGTTAATAACGATAGGTATTAAAGAGACGTACGTGAGTTGCATCAAGGCATTGACATTGTTAGCAGTGCAACCGCCTAACCGGCTTTTGTTCGAAAAGTTGTGATTTCACCGAAGTTCAAGTTGCGACATCGCATTGCTAGTGTTAGGGAGCAGTGACCGCGATGTCTCGATATCGCTACCGTCGCCTCAGTGTATCAAGCGAATCCAGCGACAGCGATGATGAGCTTAAGATCATCCGGGAATTCAGAAACAAGCAAAAGGTACCTACCTCACACACACACATTGACGACCAAAACATTCGATCCTCGTGCTGCACTTACATGCATCGTGTGCATCGTTCATTCTTTCATTTTCATTTGTATTGTTCTGTTTTTATATATGAAATCCGACGTGTGTGTAAATTTAAATAAATTTAATACAAGATATGTACGTATGACGTGTTATGATATTACAAGTACAGTTGTAGAAGTACAAAAAGAAGTTACAATAGCTAAATAAGTGAAACACATTTTTATTGAAACCCCACTTGTTCCACGTGTATTGCTTTAGTCTCCAAATCGTGTCCTTCAAGTAGGTCCAAAATCATAAGCAAATAATTATAATAATCGTAATTTTGCTCCTACTCAAAAGATCAGTAGGAAAAGCCGAAAATAACTGGATGTTTTTCATCTCTCTTTATTAGAAATAAACTACAATAAAACAGGAACACCCTAATCACCCCCAATTCAACATAATCACTCAGTAGACTTGTTAGGATTGGATTATGGACTATTTGGGATTTCACTGTAATTCAAATTTAAATGTATTTTCATGATAAAGTCTTTATAAAATTTATTGCATAAAGCTTCAATTCAGTGTTTGTAATATAACTCCTTTTGAAAATATGAAACATTTAAAAAAAGGCATTTAAAGTAGGTACATATAAATTTGTTAACTTCTGCCACCAATTTCCAGATACCGAGAACCCGATTCTTAAGACTGCTTTAGCATAGATGTTGACTAGAAAATGCGAACAACAATTGATTGATTGATCAAACTGTATCTATGTTGACATTTGACCATGTTGACCTCAAGGGTTGAAAACTCTAAAACATAAGTAACGGATATATATTTTATTACAATAAGTATTACATTTGTTGTTTTTTCATAATCCATGACCCGGCAAATGTTTGTGTTAAACAGTTGTGTATACAGAAATCGAGAATATTGACATTTTTTTTAAATAACCTACTCGAATTTAAAGATATGAGGCAAATCTATTGACACAAAAATCTAAAATAATGTAAAACAATTTATATATTATTATTATTATATTATAATACATCATCATCATCAGCTCATTATACGTCCCCACCGAGGGGCACAAGTCTACCCGTAAAGGGTGTACTTGCCTTAGTCATCCATACAGCCCCAGTGCTGATTTACCGACTTCACGCACAACTTGAATTTCTTCGTAGGCGTGCGCAGATTTTCGCAGATCATGAGCAGACCCCAAAAGCACCTTTTTTTGTGTGTAACCTAAAACGATTTGTCTTTGAGAATTGCAACCCTTATCTCATGGATTTATTACCATAGCCATATTAGTAAGCTGTGTATGATTTAGATCAGAAGACTTAGTCATATAATATATTAAACTAGCTTTTGCCCTCTGCTTCGCTCGCTTTAAATTCGGTTACACGGTTCCCATTTCACATTTATAATATATTTATGGATATTGATTATTCCATTAACCTAAATGTAATAATTACTAACACTTATGTGTGCCGTCGTTAACATGTTAATCGTTAAAGTAATCACGTTTAACTCTGACTTGGCATCACATGATACGACCTTGGTGACACAATGCCAAACATTTTTCAGTGAGCTTTTAAGCTCGCGGATTTTATTCCCTACTGATTATCAATACTTATTAGTTAATCAAGAAAGACACTACTTTACCTTTATGCCCCTATTTACATTTCAGAAACTAAAGACCAAAACAGACATGATAAATTCATCATCCATGACTGACTCGTTTATCTTTTACATACGTTACAAGTTTTAAGAACACTATATGCCATCTGATCTTTCAACAATTACAGTAAAAAGTTGTTAATGACCATAAGGTGAGTTCGCTTGTTTACTATTTTAATGAATAGATAACCTTTCCAAACAGTTTCAAATTGAATTTACGTTGCAAACAAAATGGTCAAAACCCACATTTATTAAGTCCCGTTATCGACCTACCAACAAGAAAGAATTTTTTCTGTTAATGATGCAACAAATCAATGTGCAACAACCTAAACTCTCTAATAGCAATCGATAAATTAACTAAATTCTAAACTATGTTTTTCTGAAGACGTTATACATGATACTTTTTCGATCTCAATATGCACGTTACATCGATAAACATAATTTAGAAGATTTAATAGATTTATGTCCCTTTATTTTCCCAGGTAAATAAAAATGTTACATTTTCCGGGAAGGACACCCAAAAAATGGATGCTCATTAAAATACCGTGTTAAGTTATGCAATTATTTGTTGCAACACGGGGTTGATTGAAATTCTCATTGTAATTGGTTTCATGCAATTAAATATTGATGACTGCATTCGTATTCATTTGCATGAAAGAAAAAAAAATATCTTGATTGCGCATCATTAGTGTTTATCGTTCAACTAGTAAAAAAAAAAATTTACAACGTGACCGAACATATTAAGATTAATGTATGCTTCAGCTTCAAACAAAATTCACGCAAGCACCTGTTACCTAATGGATATGCAAAAAACTTGGTCAGTAAAAAGTGGTGATAGATAATGCAGTATGGATTATAAAGTGACATTAAAGATTTTTAAGCTTCACCTTAGATACTTCAATATGGTTTAATTTAAATTTTTCATTTTAATACATAGCTTTTTGTATTTTGTGTAGTGTACTTGTAAGATGTAACAATTCCTAGACCACGTCAGACGGAGGCATGTCAAAGATAAAATCGTGCGCTTGCGCCATATCTGATCTGTTTTACATAGTTTCCATCTCTCGTTTTGTCATGCATATGCTAGTCATTATTGTTATCCATTGTTCCACAACGGGCTAGCTATTCACGAATCGCGATGTCATGAACCACGTGACTCCTGACTTCGTTTCTTTTGAAATGATCACATTTTATACACAGTTTTGTATGTAAACAGATTTCAACAGTAAGGCCTATAAACAGAACTCCCATTGAATAATACAGAAGTTGACCTTTTTTTGTTACAACATAAAACACGCGTTGAATAAATATCAACTACGAGTACCTCTATGGCAATAAATGTGTTAGAAGTGAACGGATAAAAAAATAGTTTCGATAGTATGGTTAATGGACAAAAAGCTGATTGAACAGCTGATTCTTACTTCCTGGTACAAATACTCAATATTTCCGATATCAATTTCATCCTTTTTATTAATAACTGACAATAACCGCAACGTTATAAGTATTAATGTTTACGAAGTACAGTAAAAAAGCGAAAAAATAAATTGTATTTTAAAACAATATAAATTGTAAGTATTAAAATGTAAATAGTAATATTAAAATGTTGACGACAAAACAAATATGAGAATGAAGTCATTCATTTATTTTTGATTGTGCTAGTAGAAAAGCTCATTTTTAAATGAATCTTGTAATATATCAACCATTTGACCATTTGATGACCCATTTCGAGTAGCGGTTGTGACATATACTGCTACACCAAGGGTACTGGGTTCGATCCCAAGTCAGTACAAGCATTTGTGTACATGAACATGTCTGTTTGTAATGGTCTGGAAGTTTTCTAAGTATAAAATGTATATATTGATAGTGTGTGTAAAACAGTTTCCACAAGAGATGTTTATTCTTTCACACTTAACAAGAGAATTCATCAACTGCATGCTTACAATCAGTATTTATGCCCTTTAACCGGAAGTCAACATTATAACTTTACTAAATTCAACAAAGTATTCTTAAAGGTGCGCCATGCACCACTTCCGGTTGAATAAATGTTATATTGAGACTATTACATTTGGATACAATTGTTACAAATCATTTTAATACAAGCATTAGCCATTTGACAACTTAGTTTAATATAATACAGTAATTTCATAAAATACGAAAGGTTATTACTAACCGGACGCTTAAAAACCAACTATTAACATTGTCTACAAAGCAAAGATGGCGACACTGTTTAATGTTAGAACATGTTTACGTAAATACATTAGACAATTTAAACGTTCAAATATTTATGATCAACAATATTTACAAAAAAAATATAAGTATGTTTATCCGTTGTTTAGTACCCATAATTCAGGCTTCACGTTTACTTGGGGCTAGGTGGCGCTGTGTAAATGTCAGTGGATATTTATTATTTACTTTATAAAAACTGCATTTTAAACGTTTTTACCGCTAGGGATTCCTGACACCATAGAAAAACGATTATTGATGATGGATATATCCTTCAGCGGCGGTTAAAGGGTTACCCTTTCTGCAAAATCTATATTAATACTGCAATATCAAAAAAAATCATTAAAAATATAAAATTAGATCCTTTATATGCCAAATTGTTCAAGTGCAACGATTTTTATTTTTAATGTATTCATTAAAGTATCGCTACAACGGCAATAACGTGATTTACGCTGATCTGTTTCGGGCTACATTTGGTCCGCATTGCACCACTGGTCGGCTTATGATGCTGTCACGTATTTGTATATAACTACGTGTACTATATCGGTATTATTGTCAGAAAACTAAAGGTTACCAGAAGTTTTGGCACACAAAGTTTACGTGTAAAAAATACGAACCGAACACACAGTCACAAAGAAAGCTAATTTCCATGTCCAAAACATAAATGAAACTTATCGTGTTGTAAGTAAGAAAGACAACTTACTGTGATTCTTCATGTCCCTGGACTTTAAAACTTATTAAGTATACAGTCAATCTGAGTTAAAGGACACTCATCATATCCCATAAAAATTATCTACGAAAGCCGATTTTAGTAATTTTATTAATATGAAAGGAGTTATTAAAACCAGACAACACAATATTTGGATCCAGCCTTAAACACAATGTCGCTGAACCTGTACTGCACCGTCACTTACCATCACAAAAGATAATGGTCGAACGCTTGTCTTAAAACCATAAAAAAAGTTAATATCGAAATACACGAAAGTTACCAGTTTTAAGTGTAAACGGCTGGCTAGTCATTAGGCGATGGCTTCTTATCAAACATTCATGAGGTGCGTTTAGCTGTGTCGCCTAACGGGACAAAGCCCTTGGCCCATTAAATACTTCCAGAACCACATTCCACGTGTTGTTTAGTTGTATTTACCAGTTGCTATCCAATAAATTCTTTCATCGTTTCCGCCAACGAGAGATAATCAAAAACTAATATAGTTGCCCTATGGACCTTTATACATAACTTGGATATGATAAGAAATTGTATCTCCATCGTAAATGGTTTCATCATTCCAGCTAACACTTAAACACACTTTGCGCTGTAAGAAGCCACTAATACTCTCTTCATAATTCTACTCTTCATACAACCCAAACTAACCAAACAACACTTGGGCTTGTGTCTATGTTATTATTTTGATATAATTTCCGCTCGCTTCAACAAATATATCAACCGGCTTGATATAGTTCTACCTCAGACCCAGCAGGCTTATGCAAAGCATCCATCTCCGCTAAAATACACAGTGTTCTTCTTCTTGGATGATATTGTATGTATATAAATTTTAAAGTGTACATAAATAAATTAAACTTGTTTTGACCCCAAATCAGATAGAAAGCTCTACACATTGATACACCACACGTGGGGGTACGATGAAAAAAAATTTTAGTTTCAGTTCAATGTATGGGGAACCCAAAAAAAATTTTTTTTCCAAGTTTCTTGTTAAAACCTAATAGGGTTTCACAGAATACATATACTCACATAGTTTGAATAATGTAGTGCTTATAGTTTCGGAGAAAAAAGGGTGTGACATACAGGCAGACGGACAGACAGACTTGACGAATCTATAAGGGTTCCGTTTTTTGCAATTTGGCTACGGAACCTAATAAGAAAAAATACTTAATTGCACATATGTTAGTAATTGACTATTAAAATGCGGATTTAAACTGACGTTCAATGTAGCAATTACTTAAAAGTTGCTGCAGAACTGAGATAGTGAAGTTTTCAAGTACAAGTATTTGAAACTAGAAGCTATCCAGAGCGGCTGCAATCTTCCGCCGCCATACATTGCATGGACCGTTGTTCTCTCGATTAGGTACTCTCTGCAAAGTTCGACGTGTCAGCGAGGCAACGTTGTATTGAATTTCTTTCGGCTCAATGCCTTTCGTTAAATAAGTATTTCATTTTGATAATAAGATTGCTTAAAGACAAATTGATTGTTTTACACAAAACAACTGACGGTTACTTTGGATTATCTCTGTCGAACTTTTAGAATTTCATGTTAAACAATTTAGGCTTCACTTGGCTTTCCTATCTTCGTGAGTTATTGATAAATTTTCGTATATATTACCTATTTGGGAATAACGATGACTACTAGGCGGTGGGAGACTAATGCACGCTGAATGCAAGGTAGGTAAGTCTTAGGAAGATACCTTTGTTCATGTGCAAAATGATGTGACACTATGGCATTTATAAGTTGTGCTACCATCTCGTCATGCAATATTTATTTAAGCAAATAAAATTATTTCAGTGGTTAACCTTTGATATACTTTTAAATGTCCGCTCCTGGAATAGTCTAGGAACAGTTTTTGAGGTTGTTCATATTATAAATAATATTTTTATTTTAGTTAGCTGAATCAGTTTTTATTTAAAGCTTGCATGCCTGCATGTATATATACTAAGAACTTGTATTACTAAATACTATAGCTATCTTACAGGAACAAGTTAGGAAAACTATAAACTGAGACAACCACACCTAATGATGATTGTGACAGTAGTTTTGGGTAGTAGTAACAAGATCAAAAATTTTTGGAAGTTACTCCTTGCAATAATTAACGTTAGTAGTTATACTAGTAGTATAACTACCAACAAGTAGGTAGTCTTCCTTTTGATTTTAATATTGGAAAGGTTTTTCGATCGCTTTGGTAGGGGCCCGCTTTTAACGAAAAGTGATCGATTATAAAAAAATACGGTACTCGGCTACCTGCTGCTAATCCTTGCACAAAGTGTATCTCTTACGTCGTCTCTTAAAAGTCATTGTTCTCACTATAGTTTTCTCTTTCTCAGTGAATTTCCTATGTACGAAAAGATCGTGAGAGGCACGAGTCTGTGATTATTCCATTCTATCTCGCTTTGTTTTATACTGGTCATACATTGGTCCCTTTTGTTCCATTGAAATTTTTGTCGTGAATTGTATTCTGTTTTGAACGTACCTAATGTATTTATTATTTTGTATTGAGATGGGTCCTCAAAGTAACACGCTCAAATAAATTTTGATTACGGTTATTACACATGTTACGAATCTCGTTTGATTTTTGTATTTATGTAAGGTTTCACATGTTTCAGTTTTTTATTTTAAGCTTTAGGTAGATCCATCATAATATTTGTTGATCATGTTTATTTATTTGGTAAACAAACATTTTTGTATACATTCATCATCAGCATCATCATTACAGCCCAATATGTCCTCCCTTAATGATTTCCGCCACCCTTACCAGGTTATCAGTCCATCTGGTGGGGAGTCTCCCTATACTTCTTTTCTCATTACGTGCACGCCACTCGAGATCCTTTGCCTGCATCGGCCATCAGTTCTACTATGTTCCCTGCAGTGGTGCAGCTTCAACTTGCTAATCGTGTAGACTATGTTGGTCACTCTAGTTCTCCTACGGATATCCTGGTTCCGGATAATGGGAGCGACCACGTTCCTCTTTCATTATAAGTTGTAACAGGCAACACACACTGGTCAAAAACCCTTTCCTTGAGGCATTTCTAGAAGTCGACAAACCTTCGACCACGGTTCGTGATGACTATGTAAATCAAGTTGTGAATGTGGCTCGACAGCGTAATTTAATCTATAATTCTTTGACAAAGTTTTATCGCCTTTTTTGAAAAAAGGGCAACACCACGATTATTCCACACCTTTGGCGGCAAACTTCCAAGAAATGCGCCACTTCATTTTGTCGGTAGCCGGATCTCAGCCGGAGATTATTTGTACCCTTGTCACACTGTCACCGTGACCATTACCGTAGCTCGCCTAGGACCAATGATAATTCGTGCCTGTCATATGGGGGTAAATCTCATACTCATAACGCTTGGCAGGCGGATTCTGTCGCCTCTTACGTTACCCTAGGGAGGAGAAGGGTTGGTGGTAATCGTATTCTACTCTGCCGTCACCGAACATCACTTTTGTTTTAATCTTCGTTAAATTACTTATTAAAACTAATCATGTTGATATCTTTACCCTATCTTTATCATCATTATTCATCATCATTAAAGCCTAAATTTCCACCGCTGAACGTTTATCCTCTCTAACAATATCTTACAGTCGAACATAGTACATAATTTAACTAAAAGTTATTATTTGTACGATGGCGATTGTACAATTGTAAAATAAAATTATTGGAAAGATCGAGGTTCACGATTTCAAAATCGTTCCTTTAACATCGGAGTACTAGTTAGTCCGTAATTGAAATTACAAGTCACTTTGTAATACACCTGCAACGTCAGTGGCCAGACAAGAGTATTATTATATTCTTCAAAAGAAATTAAATTAATGGTGGCATTTTGAAACACTTTGCACTGTATTCAAATAATGTATAAATGAAAACTATATCATATTTCTTTAAAAGCAATAAACTTTTCTTAACTTTCAAACTTTACCGAAACTAGCTTTAAACGGCTGACTGCTAACACGAAATTAATTTATAAATTATATTATCAAATGAAAATGCTGACGTGAATTATTTCGTTAGATAAAGATAATAATTTATCATGGTACCACAGAAAAGTTTATTTGGAAAAGTTTGATATCCAGAATAAAATATTTTTAGAAGGGTTTTAAATATTTTAATACCTTTTGAAAATAGGTACTTCAACAAAAGAATTTGCTGTTATTAACCCTTTCACCATCGCATCACATGTGTCCAACAGACAAAATAAAATTTCTTTTGTTTGGATTCATAGCGGTTAAAAGGTTACACGTGTAAATGCTTTACTTTACAGATAGTAGATAGGTACCTTATTGTTTTCATTCAGACTGAAATGAATATCATAAATTAAGAGATTTGTGCCATATTATCACATCATTATATATGTTTTGTTCGTTATAACGAAAACGAGGATTGGCAAATTTCGTCATAAAGCGTTTGAGCTTGTTCTGTGAGCAATAAATATGAATATACAAAGATTCCTTTATAGCTGCAGGGTTTAATTCTTTTTTTAAATTTTTTATAGATTTCTTTACGAGGATCGACGTGGAACACCTCATTTAGCCCCTTTTTCCTAAAACATACAAAATACTATATTAAAATAATATGAAATCTTTCTCATTTATATGTGGAATATCAACGTTATAAATCCGAAGCAACCTTGGTTTTATGAAACTTTATTAGAAAATTATTTTTAAATTAATCTAAGGCGCTCAGCAAATCGTTGAAGCTCGAAGTTATTAAGAAGATAGATATTTAATTTATTATCATCGAATTACTATTGATAAAAGGCCTTTCTATTTGATGTTTGTTATAAAATAGGTAAGTGAGCAATATCAAGCAGATAACCAGTTAGATTGCAAGTGGTAGTAGCAACTGTTGGCTTTAGAATCCCAATATGAGCTATGTTATTGTTGCTTAATTGTGGCAAAAGCGTGTGAGGACACAACATAAAGTTATTTATTTCAATGCTCCTACTAATAACATAGTGCTAAAAATATATACCTAACTGTCATATTTTTATACTTAAATAAGGAAACGAAATGACGAATGAGGTGATACAATGTCAACGCTTAACTCAGCTAAAGTGGCAATGAGCAGGGCACATAGAATCAAAAGCCTGCAAACGAAGCGCAGGGCAGTCACCCAAAAGATGAATATAAAACCTGGAACGCCTACCTGCAGCAGATTCTGCCACCAATTGGGGTCAAAGTTGTCGTAAAATAGCTATTTCCGGCAGTGAACAACTAGACATCATGTTGCCTGATATGATGACGATAATTTATTAACAATCTCTTTTCAAAACTCTTGTGCGGGTTGACCGCGTTCACGCACAACTCAAACTTAAACTCAACTCAAACTCCTCACGATGATTTGCTTTACCGTAAGAGCGTTGGATTAACGTACATATAATTTCGAAATTCGGAAACACGTTGGTACGTGGCGGGATTTGAACTTCAGCCCTACCGGTGGGAGGGCGACAGTCCACACCAATGAGCCACCGACGCTCTTAAATAATCTTCACTTCGATGAAATTCATTCATATCATTATATATAGCTTTTCTTACTTTGCACTGTCTTGCCCTTTCATGTTGTTAATTTTCTATGTTTGTGAGGTTGTCTGGAAGAGATCGCTCCAAGCGATAAGGCCGCCTGAATTGCATTATTTCCCTTTATTTGTTGTTAAATATGTATCTTTTTTTTTTTTGGTGTGCAATAAAGAATCATATCTATCTATCTATATCTTATGACGTACTCATAGCTTTGCCCTTTAAAGAAAACATAAAAATCTAAAGTAATGATGTTAGAAATCTAAAGTTAGTTGTTAAATGTAAGTTATCTTACGATATTATTGGTGTTTTTATACAGGTAATCACACTAAATCATGTTGTCTAAAGTCGAAGTGTTTGTCACTATCATAAAATATTCGTGGCACAACCGTCCTATCTAGGTCACATGTAGCCTTAAGCGCACTGCACCTGTTCCGACTATCTGCTGCCGCATGTTAGGGACATTTCCTTGCCACTTTGTTTAATATGCGTCCAATGGAGGTGGCTTATCAGTAACATTGAAAATCAAATTAACATGAGCGACGTGCGACTGCAGTCACGGCCGCAAATAATCGATTTGAATCGGGAGCCCTCGTCACGTCGGTGGCCTAATGGAACACGGAAATTACGGAATCCTCTATAAATTGTTTCCAAATTTCACTGGGTGTGGGTCTGGGTACAAATACGAGTAATAATCGGGTTCAATAGCCGTCTAAACAAGTCACCTATGATTATATGAATAAATATGATATGACTCAAGCACTAGAGAGAATATAGGGGTCCTCACTCACTCTGCTAAGAATATACAACACAAACTTAGCCTCCCGGATTCTGGTTAACAGAAAAACAAACTCATTAAGTAAAGATTTCTTAATAATAGACATTTATTTCTCGGCGAATCCAACTCGAGTGGGCGGCGTTTGGGAAACTGCGTGATATTTTCTCGTCCAAGATCCCTCTAAGTTTGAAGACGAAAGTCTTTAACCAATGTGTGTTGCCAGTGATGACTTATGGTGCCGAGACGTGGTCAAAAACTATTGGCCTTTTGAAGAAGTCAAGAAGTTCAAGTCACTGCGAGCGATGGAGAGGGCGGTGCTTGGGGTCACTCTGTGAGATCGACTCGGGAATGAGGAGATACGTAGGCGGACTAAAGTCACCGACATAGTCGCCCGGATTGCCAAGCTGAAGTGGCAATGGGCAGGTCACATAGCCCGTAAAACCGATGACCGTTGGGGCAAAAAGGATCTTGAGTGGAGACCGCGTACCGGAAAGCACAGCGTGGAACGTCCACCAGCAAGATGGACGGAT
This sequence comes from Leucinodes orbonalis, assembly GCA_019425675.1. Taxonomy (NCBI): domain Eukaryota; kingdom Metazoa; phylum Arthropoda; class Insecta; order Lepidoptera; family Crambidae; genus Leucinodes; species Leucinodes orbonalis. Next base: position 26,990 of record PQWD01011214.1, on the reverse strand, counting down.
GACCTGATTAAGGTCGCCGGAAAGTGCTGGATGCAAAACTTTGGAGGAGGACAGTGAAAACATTGGAGGAGGCCTATGTCCAGCAGTGGACGTCCAAAAGCTGAAATAATGATGATGATGATTTCTTAAATAATTATTTTTTAAATATATTGTCTATTAATATTCTAACTTATTATTTCTTAAAAATTTAGTCCCACAGTTGAAAACCTGGAGGAAGATATGCGCTGTCTGGATCTGGATTAATAAATTGCGTGGAATAATAAGTTGTTAATAAAAACAATATAAGCGTATATACACATCTACCTACATTAGAACTTATATCTTTAGTTTCTTGTCAAGTAACTAAACTAACGCTAAATATGAAAGGTAGATCATAATATTTCCTATATTCATAAATTTAATTATAATGAATTTTATATTAATATATAAAATTTTCATAGTAATAAAATATTTTCATTCAATAATACTCACAGCAAATAATCGTAGAATGTAGTATTAAAGTTACAAAGAGCGTATAAATAAATGCATTGACACCCTTTTATCAGTCAAGAATAAATGTTCACTACTGGTTGCGAAGAGATTCAAAGATGATCAGCTCATTATACGTCCCCACCGAGGTGTACGAGCCTACCCGTATAGGGTATATAGGCCTTAGTCACAGGCCCAGTGCGGATTGGCCGACTTCACGCACAACCTTTAAAATCACCGTAGGCGTGCGTAGGTTTCCTCACGATGTTTTCCTTTACCGTAAGAGTATCGGATAAACGTACATATAATTTTGAAAATTTGGAAATATATTGGTACGCGGCGGGGTTTGAACCAGCACCCCTTAGGTCAGAAGGCAATAGCCAACACTAATGCGCTACCGCCCCTCTTATCAATAAATAAATATATTAATTAATGTCCACTGACATTCACACAGTGCCATCTAGCCCCAAACTAAACATACGCCTGTAAAATGGATACTATGCAACTATATGTATTTACAAAAAAAGTATATAAGTATAAACATACTTATATAGTTTTTTGTAAATACATAGAAAACATCCAGATCAATACAAACAGACATGTTTATGCACACAAATAATAGTACAGCACTGGAATCGAACCTGTAACCCTTGGTGTAATAGACGACGTCTCAACCGTTGTACTAGAGGAGTCGTCATTAATACTTAACTATTAATGGAAAAACAAATACCTATCTTACTTAGTTTGTATATTTAACTTCATGTGTATTTTATGCTGCGATTATTTACCTTTATTCAAAGATTGCAAAACCAAAATTGGTCACGTATGTAATACAAATCGCCATAAGCACAATAAAAATAATATTCGCATATCGAAATCAGATTAAAGTCTACCACAGGCGTAACCTATGCGAGCACTCAAGCGACAATCAATAAGTTGTCGACTGATTTCAATGCTCTCTAGTGTTATCAGTAATCCAACCAGTTTGCCGGAGGCCTCAATTGCTTTGATTTTCTTCTTTTTATTTGTATTCATTGTATTAATTTGCTGATATTTGATGTAAAAAAGATCAAAAACTTTTATAAAATGTATACAATACTGCGACTTTTACCAATAATGTCTTTGACATATGAAAGAAAACAAGCAAAACAATAGATTCTCATGTAACTATTAATGTAATCAGATGTGTTGTGTGTTAAAAAAGACATGTCACCATATCAACTAGTGTGGAGTCACAATGGACAAACACGACCAGAGCAATACAGAAAAACTGTGTCAAACCACTTCACAGTGATTGAGGTTGAAGGAGACTAAAAAATGTTTACCATTGTGCACCATAGTCAATCTTTCGCAGTCCACTGTTGGACATTGGTCTCCCCCATTTTGCGCAAGGTATCCCGATCTTCCGCTTTTCTCATCCAGCCTCCACCAGCGACCTTTCGCAAGTCGTCGGTCCATCGGGCCGGAGGGCGTCCTTTGCCACAGTCATTGAACAGGACATTAAAAATCCAGTTATTTCCTTAAAAATATATTTCTGGCATTATATAATAAAATCCATCATTATTATTAATACACCCTATTATATCCACTGCTTAACAAAGGCCTTCCTTGGAAATATCAAGCGGACCGATCCCTAGCCGTCGACATTCATCGATTACCCGCCTTAACCAGATCATCGGTTCAACAGGTTGGGTGTAATCATGCATATTGTTATGCATTGCCAGTATTGTATTGCATGCCAGTTGAGAACTTTTACTTCTTAGTCAATGATCCACCCTTCGTTCTACGCACTATGTGCCCTGCACAGTCAAGTGCCACTTCAACTTACACTTGTATTAAAAACAAGAAATCAATTTCATTTGCTACCAGTCGACTGTTCATATTTCACATTTTTGTATAGGCAAGATCAGTTTGTTTCTGGTTAAATCTAAGGAGAAGTAATTCTCCGAAATGTCGCCAGTAGAAATCTCAAATTGTTTCCAAGCAAGGTGTAGTGGGTGAAAATACTTGGTTATTGAATTTAAGTAAGGTATCCTATTTCATCTTTGAAGATCTCCACCAGACTTCGTTTGTAGCGATTATTATCTATAGGTAATAAATCGTTCAGTAGTACCAAGGATACAAATAAGTTTATACATATAATAAGAAAAATATTACTCTTTAATCTTAGACACGTATAGTTAACGTCCAGTGCTTGAAAAAGACAAACCCTAATGATAGTAAAACGTAAACGAATCAATTAAGTAAAGTAACATATAAAACTAAACCTATTTTATTATAAACACAACTCAATTGAAAAGGGTAGGTATTATCCCACCAAAAACATTCTGTCAAAATCTAGCCAAGTCTCGATGGAGCTGCTTGATTATCTCTCAAAAGTAATGAAATCAAGACAAAGACGTGCCAAGTCTAAGGTTCCTTACTGCGATTACTTTTATTATGGTTGATGTGCGTGACTTGGCCGTTGAGGTATCGAAGTTGGTACAAAAAGTTTATGACAATTTCAATTTTTTTCACCATCTTATAGACCTTTAAGAGACCCAGGTCAAAAGACAAAAGTCGTAAAGGTCAAAAGACCCGTCTTTGGACACCTCATTGAGCCACGTAGCTCAAAAATTTACAAATCCAAAGCGATATCGCACTTTCGCTGAAAACGGGCCCCTACCAACGCGATCGATCGATTTCCAATGTTCAAAGTTTCCGTAGAGTCGGTAATACTAGCATTAATGGAACTTATCGCATACTTGTCCAAACAGTTATCAGGTATGAAGAGTTCGATAGTGGATCATGTTACGGCTAATTGCCTCTAAGTTCCGGCTAAATAACACAGCGAATATAATATAGATAAAAATGCCATATAAATAAAGGTTACTTATTATAAAAGCCCTACCTAACTTAGACATAGTTTAGCTTAATAAGGGAACTTTAAATAAAAAAGACAACAACGATGATCTCAAAATGTCGATATAAAAATTGGCCAAACGCCAATCGGAATCGCCCGTGGAGGATTCCGCAGCAGCAAGTAACGAAATTATTTTTATTGGCTTAGCACCTACTCGTACTACAGCTTTAATATGAAAAAATAGTGGTTCACGTTTATGGCGTATAAAAAAACTACACACCTGAAATCGTTCAAACTAAATTTCGTTGTTAGATTTTATGGTCATGTTCATCATATATTTTTTTCGATTTTATCAACACCATAGTTTAGAAATTAGAGGGGACAGATTTTTCAACTTTGGAAGTGTCTCTTGCGCAAATTATTCAATTTATAAATAAATTAACTAGAAACCTCAATACCATTTTTCAAGATTTACACATTGATACCCCACACGTGGGGTACGATGAATAAAACATTTTTTGAGTTTCAGTTCAATGTATGAGGAACCCCAAAATATTTTTTGTTTTCAAGTTTCTTATTAAACCTAATAGCGGTTCACAGACTACATATACTTACAAAGTTTGAATAGTGTTTATAATTTCGGAAAAAAAGGGTGTGACACACAGGTAGACGGAGAGACAGACGGACTTGACGAATCTATATGAGTTCGGTTTTTACCATTTGGCTACGGAACCCTAAAAACAGGTCTAGATAATATTCATTACACTGAACGAATTTTATTCTGGTCAAGCTACTGAATAATCGATGGAAAAGATTTATCGATATACCTATGTTAAGTGTTGAATGAGTTTTCCTCTTAAAATAGATAACTATAGAACTTTTTTACTGTTTATTTGGGTAGTAGCTGTGTAGTGATGGAAGATAAGAATACATAATAGGTCTCCCCATTTTGATAAGAATAATATCATATCTTGTTGACTCAATAGCTCCACCCGCCTGCCATTCATGAAGAATATAGCAAAACCTTACTTAATTGGTGGAGACCCTTAGACACGCATCAAAGTAAATATTAGATTTAGTATTAATATCACCGTAAAATTTCAAGAACCGCAAATTTTTTTTTTTTCTAGGAAATGTATGTTTTCGTGGCATTTTACACTAGAGATAAATTGAATTATTTTACGCCTACATTTACACCAATTGATAAATTTACCGAAATCACCCGTAAAGTAAGAAGAATGAAATTTATCTAAGAGCTACGAAAGTTTTATAGTGGCCATAACCAAAATAAGTAACTAATACGTAGTTGTTCAGAATTTTATTACAAAAATAGTTTCTTGTTGTTAAGCTCACAGCTTGACTCAACCTTACCAACATGGATAATTTATTTCATGCAAATGCATTATACAACCTATTTATTCAGATACAAAAAAGCCGATGGCACGCTTCTAAATCAAGATTACGATAAATAACTTTATTTGTACGTCCAAGATGTACAAATCAGTCGAGTGGTCAGGAACGACAGTGATTGACACTTTGGTTAGCCTGACATACCTATCAACTCGGACTATGCGTCGCATAACGTTTATTTACCGAGCTCATTTATTTCTATCAATCAATCGATTTGCCAATACCTATTGTTCCGAGGATTTGCCTACAATATTAACTGCAAAACAGTGTAAAAGGCGTTACAGAATATAAACGACGTTTCAGTGTTGACCTTTGACTTTAAATGTCATCAAAGAATGGACGACACCAATTTTGACGACCCATTTGGTGTAATGGTTGAGACGATCGTCGGATAAACGTACATATAATTTCGAAAATTCGAAAAGACATTGGTGCGAGACGGGATTTGAACCTGCGCCCTAAAGATCGAAAGGCAACCGTCCTCACCAATGAGCTACGACGCTCTATAATGTTTATTAATTATCAAACTTATTTACATATCAATCAGATTTGAAAATCAAATTAACAGTTATCATGAATATCCTAAAATGACAATATAAATTCATCATCATCATCATCATCAGCTCATTAGACGTCCCCACCGAGGGGCACGAGCCTACCCGTATAGGGTGATTAGGCCTTAGTCGTCCACGCGGGCCAGTGCGTGTTGGACGACTTCACACACAACCTTCGAATCTTTTCGCAGGCGTGCATGAAGGTTTCTCACGATGTTTTCCTTCACCGTAAGAGCGTCGGATAACGTACATATATTTTCGAAAATTCGAAAATACATTGGTACGTTGTCGGGATTTGAACTCAGCCCTCCGGTAGAAGGCGACAGTCCAACCACTGAGCACCGACGCTCACTGAGCCACCGACGCTCGATATTAAATAATAAGTAACTCAATTATTAATAATTTAAGCAAAAAACTTGCTAATATAATGGCAATAATAACATTATTATATGCAGTGAATATATGAATCTAGTCTACAGTTGCCCTGTAAGAGTTATTGGTTGGGTACAGGAAACGGAACTAGTGAAAATATGGGTTCACCCACTGCATGCATGGTTTATGAGGAAATTGTCCGCAACTCACAAAGGATTGTTACTTGGTAAGCGTCAATCAAACCATACTTATATATTTTTGTAAAACACAGTAATGGGTCTTATTTCGTTCGGCATAACGTATCACTCATACGCAGATGAGATTGACATTTTGGCTCGAAAGATTTGAGCTACCTACTACATTTTTAAGGTAATACAAGGAGTGAATAAAAAAATACTTAGGGAATTACAAACACTTCGGCAGTTGTTATTTAGTACTTTGCTTAGTTTGGGAACCCCTTGAAATTACGTGCTATTGATAATTTTAACACTTGTAAACTTATTTCTATCCTAATTTTTAGTCCGTTTCAATAATATCTTTTTTCTTTCATGGAATCACTGAGAGTTCAAAAAATTATGAGGAAGGAGAATGTATATTGATATTCGTTTGTAACCCTTTGACCAGGATTGCAGATACAATGGAGAATCTGTTGTTGATGACGCTTAAAGGCGTCTCTGTCGGTCAATGGGTTAATGAACTACTCACCGTTCTCGCGACTTCGTCCACGTGTAAATAAAAGTAACCCAATAGATAAAGAAATTAGGCGATTTGCGAATTATAAAACTGTGAATTATATATTCCCGCACTCTTAAACCCGGGTATTTTACTAGCTACAGTGCCCTCATTATATATAGGATTATTTGTTTCCATGATAATTTCAATGACCAATAAACGTCGCTTGCTTCGCGTAAATTTCATGTATACCTATAGGAATAAAGAGAGAAATGGTTTACAATTACATTGCTTTCAATCCGTTTAAACATATAGTACTTGTTACATAGATTCACACAACAATAGTTATCGTAGGATAATATGAATATTAGTCTGTGAATAAAGGATTTATTATTACTCAGAGCAATTCAGCGAAATGGGGTATTCATTAAAAAGCAACATAATATTATGCTACTCTCTATAACTTTTTTTACAACCATTTAAACCAAAACAAAATTTCCGTAACAAATTCGTATATCCTCTATCCTCATTTGATAACAGTGTTTGTATCTGAACAACGTGATAATCTAAAAATATTACTATGTTTACTGTAGCGACCTATTCATATCTTTTTGTTACGTGTATTTGACTTTGCTAATTTTATTATATGCTAACAACTTTATCTATTGCAATCGTTTTTAAAAAACATCTACTCGTAACTGGCTTTGAAAATGTAAAGGATTCTAGCCGACATCGTACGGGATTATTATTTTGAATAAATCAGGGATATATGGCTTATATATATCTATATATATATATCTTATCACTAGTCAACAAAAAAACAATTTTTGCATGTAACTTGAGAACTTTTGTCTAGTTATGTTTAGGATACTGGAAATAAATTTTAAATGCTTCAAATACGAAGAGTTTTTATAATACCATTTTATAACATTAAAGAAATTTTGATTTTTTTAAACAAAAAGAAGTTAGTTCGATTTATTGCTAAAATTATATGGATTTACTTTTGATTTTCGTCTGTATTTTGCTTCAGAAACGTCGCGTTTTAATGTCCAACAGTAATCCGCTAACATACGTGGGCTCCACTTGCCCTGATATCGTTTTTCTATAGTAGAAATGTCTTGATGGAATCTTTTACCGTGTTCATCGCTGACGGCGCCCAAATTTTGAAAATGAAGTCTAAATGTGAATGTATAAATGTATTTTCAATGACATTTTACAGCCCAAAGCCTTAGTAGTAATATAAAAGCTCCGCGATAATACATTTGTAGTCACTTGATCGACGATTTCCTAGAAAATTGGAAGTGACTTACATCAAAGATTCCTAAGCTCATTTTTCTAAATTACTAAGCTTTTTTTTAAATATATCATCTTTCATCAAATGCCTAATTTAGGGGCCTACAAATATGCCCTCTTTAATTTTTGCTTCACTCAGCTTAGGACTTTTTTCTTTTAAATATAAAAAGCCGTCTCTTATCCATAGCTTTTACGAAGTTCTTCATAAGCCAAAGCTTTATGTGTAAAGGTGGTAAAAGTAGATTTTCACTATGAGGGATCGCTTTTTAGATGGCAGGTCAGGCTACTTGATTTTATTTTTTGTTTTAATTGTAATACCTTTTGTATCAGTAGGACAAAAATAACAATCAGACGAGTGGTTCATTGGTACCATCCAAATCTTAGGGATTGCAAAAGGCATAGAACGAGATCTTTTCGCCCATCCAGTGAAGACCCACACATGTAACACAACAGATGTGTGGAACCCACGCCTTGTCTTGTTGTCCGATGGCAAAACCAAAATACTGCTCATATAACTTAGTTACGAATGGTGTCAAATTCCTTCTCTGAGTTTTGAAAGTAATGTCACCACAATCATAACAAAGCTTGTCAGGAACATTTTTACACTTTCTTGACATTATTTAAGAATCACTCAACCCAAAAAACAGAACAATATACTATGCTCTCCAAAGAAACAAATTCTCTGAATGCGAAATTAAAACAAAACGGTTAAATTTTTCTTTTGTGGGTAGTAGCTGTAATACGAAAACTAGATCTGATGGAATATAAATAAATATTTGTTGAATACAAAATGGAGCAATTTGGTATTTTACGGTAAAATATTCAAAATTATATTTCACAATTTTGTCTCCAAATATGGAACATTTTAATTGTGGTAGGCCTCTCCTAGAAACGAGGATGCCCAAATGTCCGTTTGTTTTTGAAAATAATGAAGCACGAGCCACTGGAGTCCAATTAGATGAAGGTACTCGTATTCAATCCAATTTCAAAAAGTGTTAACTACTAAAAATACCAAATATTCAATAAATAAATATCGATTGACATTTCCACAGTTATCTAACCTTAGTTTAAGCGAGAAGTTTGCACGCTAGTTAATTGACATAGTACAAGCAAACGAATAATAAACAATAGATATGAGCAAACTTGTTTTTGTAAATACATAAATATTAAATAAAGAAACACCCAAACTAATACAAAAAGACATGTTCGTACATGCAAATGTTAGTACTGCCCGAGATCGAACCCTTCGAATTCTTCGTTGTGGGAGCAGCTGCCGGCTAGACGTCCCGAGTGGAGATCGCTTGTGAAATCTAGCGTTGGAGCCTTTGAAAACCGGCGGCTCCTTGATTTGGATGTCAGACGTGACGAGCTGAAAGCCCGACCACCTGCGGCCATCAGCTATAATTATGTTAATGGCGTGCTCTCATGCCCGCAATGTGCGAGGATTTTCAGAAACAAAATTGGATACATAAGACACATGCGAGCACAACGGAAAAAAAGAAGTTACAAGACAGTCGCCGTGGCCGAAATCGGTCGCGATTTCAGAGTAGTAGCCGACACGCGCGACGTCTCGACCGTAACACCACATGGGTCGTCTCAAAATAATAACAACAATCCCATTTGCCGTCATATATCTCACAAATGCACTCATAGCAAAAAGACTCGTAACTGCGCCTGAATGAAAAATCTAGTATTTTCAGATTTTCATTTAAACTTGTCCTAAAATCATGCTAAATAGCTTTTCTTCAGTTTACCTTACAGGCATTCAACGCAATATTAACTCTTAATTTGACTTTAATTCGTATTTATCATTTATTTTTAATTAAACATGAATAAACCCTATCCAATTTTAATAGTATGTTTCCCCAAGAAAAATAAATGGAAATCTTCGCTAAAACACACGACACGACGACGTCACAGAGTATTTATCATGACATGGATTATAGACGTATGTGCCTATATATTCGAATCCAATAAGCTCTGTTAGCGACCTCAGTTAAAGTTATACTTAGTTGGTTTGGAACTATGTGCTATAGATTCATCAGATTCATGTTCTTTGCTTCGCATTATATTAAGTCTATTACTGATTATTGGGAAGTATGCTGACAATTGGAAAGCGAATTTTTTGTCCGTCAGGAATCCAGAACCAATGGAAATGTATTATTTGTAAAGCTTTGGCGCCGTCGTCGACGCCGTCTTTGGCGGTCAAAGGGTTAATTAAAAATAGCCAACCAGATAGTTCAACATTAACAATACGATAAACAGTGGAATCTTGCTTATTCTGTTCAGATGCAACAAATTAAAGCGAATGTTAACAATTAACTAAACAGGCCGGTACCTACAATCTGCATTTTCAAGGTTCCAATCCCTTGAGATGTTAAATTGCTCAATAATTAAATTTGTGATTGACTGACCAGCATCAAAATTGAAAATTAATTTCCTTACCACTCACCTTACGTGTAGGTTTCATTTGTAACCTGATGACCTCCAAATTTACTCTCATGCTCCCATTAGTAACATTAGTGCTTTTATTGCTATAATTAATAACCTTGCTATTGTCTGTGATTGGAATATTTCTCATGGATTATTTATCAGTTAACCCGAATTAATCGCAAGCGATTATTACCTATATGTGGCTGGCTAAGAAATAAACCTTATTAAAAAAGTTTATTAATACTGTATTGACTAGTTTGCTTCTTTGTCAACATGCCAAATCCACCAAAGCGCTCTTTTTCAATTATAAACACATTACAAAATTGAAGTAATTTCTGCTTTACTTCCATACTTTGAATGTTTTGTTTTGTATTGTATTTTGATTTTTTTAATAAAGTACTCGTTGTTGGCCTTAAATCTAATTTGGACGAAAGCAGACGAGGTTAGCTTGGGTTCGAAAAAATAATTAAGAACGAATTGTTCGAATAGACGAATTAATTTGAACAAATTCTGAAATTGTATTCTAAAGAATTCTTTCTTATTCGAATACAAGCCCACCTCACCTGCCCGCGGTGCAAACTACGGAACAAGGAAAAAAGCTTTGGAAACCTCCCAAGGTCCACTGTTTATGACTAAAAATCCCTCAACGATTGTAGCAATAGAAAAGTATTTTTCAAACATCAAATGTAATGAACAGTATGATCATTATTATTCTTGATACAAATGTAGAAAGTACGTTCTGAAGAGTCGTCCTACTCCTTCATTACTCTCACATTATTAAAACTGCTTCAAATCTGTGTAGTAAAACACTACATATACGTATATCTCAAAATAAACACAGTGTTAACTTTACTATCTGTACTTAAAACTTTATATTAGGATTTGTTTTTTTAAACCTGTGATGTGAACTATTTAGTTACTGCACCAAATTGATTTCTTTTAATGTCCTATACTTAGTCTAAATATTTATTTATTTTACTGCATGCCTCACCCTACAGGCCGTACTCAGTTATATCAAAAGTAATACTTGCTGTAACTTAATATGGTATTAGAAATAGGTGAGATGAATCATAGTTAGTATTGAAATTAGTACTTTTGATAATTACATCAAAACTTTGATGAAAAACAGGGGGATTTAGTTAATATAGTTTGTTATCATAATTACAGCCTATAAGTCTACTGCTGAATAAAGGCCTCCCCTAATGAATGACGTCCACATGGCCCGGTCCCCTCGACAGGTCATCGGCCGATCTGATCGGGGTTATTTTAGTAAAATTCTCATAATCGTTTCATTATTGATATTACCGTAGATAGCTTATACTATACTACACTTATATCGTCTTATGCTAAGCTTCCTAGATCCATTATTTCCATTTGATCTGATATTCCCCATTTTCACAAATGAATTATTCTCTTTTAATAGAAACTTTTTAAATTGCTGGCTATAAAATAAAAAATATAAAACCAGCATTAAAACCGGAACTGACATCACTTAGTTCATGGTCGCTGGTTCCGGATGTTGACCAACAAATTATTTATATTTTTAAGAAAACATTAAAGCTAGTATATTTTTTATCTCCTATAAACCCGTATTTGACCGCCATCTCATCTGATGGTAAGTAATGATGCGGTCGAGGATGGATCATGCCTATCTAGAAACAGCCTATTCACTCTTGCCTTGAAGACTGCCATGTTGTTATGCTCGGGAACACAAAGGAGGCAACAAGTTCCATTCAATTTGCGGTGCGCATTATAAACGAGCACCAAAGCGGGTTGTGCGGATACGTGGAATATCAACCCCGTAAAGATGGAATGCTCGCCTGCGTCTTATATCCCGATGTTAAAATTGGGCTGGTGGAATTATTTCGTGTTTGTATATAAATATATTTCTTAATATGTAGTCATGACTGTTTATACTGATAGCCTACATAATCTTTTAGTCCAGGTTGGCTTGGGTCCAGACGAACCAATCTGTCATTACATGTGTTCACGAAGTTGTGAACAAAGATTTTAAAATTAAATAATTGAATAAGGTAGATGTTTATGTTAGTTTGTATTTAGGAGAAAAGAAGTTGACATAAAAAGAACAAAAAGCAATCAATTAAAAGAAGAAAAATTAAAATGAAATTTAAACGTTAAAGGAGGTCGAAACAGCCTTTACAACCGCCTTCGACATATTCTTTTGAGTAGCTAGGTGCCAACGCACACTACCAGCGCGCCAAGTTACCTGAGATGAATTCTATTCAATGGTCATTATGGCAGTGGTATTAAATACAGAAGCTGCAATATCATCATCATTATATGAACCGTGCCTCTAGCTAAGCTGAATTAGGCCCATAACGTTTCTTAAAAAATACGTTTAGTAAGTAAAAACTTGCGATTTGCATGTAGCCAATATTCACTATTGGCTACATGCAAATCGCAAGTTTTTTTACGCGGAGTAGTTTACTGTACGGACAATTTACAAAAAGGAGACTTCTAATATGGCACAACTATCCATCGTCTAGGTAATTTTAATGTATTGATTAATTGTTTATGGCAAAAGTGTTTGATCTAGTGTATGTTTTTGCTTTTAAAGTGTGATTGTACATAAATGTTGGTAAACCTAATGAATAAATTAATAATGTAATGAATTTATTCTAATACCTTAATTTCAAGACGGACACTTCCCTTCCCTTTCCCCTATTTACCTTCTTCACGCTAAATTTTGGGAAATTTTAGCAAGTTTACTTTTCTTTATCACAATTTCACACTTCCCTGTAGGAGGTTCTTAATTTAGAAAATTGCGGCTTGTAAAATTATTCCAAAATGAGAATGATTGTTGAAACTTTGCGTAACTAGAATACCAATTCGAAATAAAGCTTTATAAGACGTTATTCGCTTAAATTAAAGACGGAATTACCGCAGAACTTTTGAAAGCAGGTGGCACGCCAGTGCTTAAAACCCTTCAGAAGCTCTTTAATTCCGTGATCAGTGAGGGTGCGACGCTAGAGGCGTGGAGCTATGGCGTGGTGGTGCTTTTCTTCAAAAAAGGCGATAAAACCTTGCTGAAGAATTATAGACCCATCACGCTATTGAGCCACATTTACAAGTTGTTCTCCAGAGTCATTACGAACCGTCTCGCACGTAGGTTTGATGATTTCCAGCCCCCCGAACAAGCCGGGTTCCGCAAAGACTTCAGCACCATAGACCACATACATACGCTGCAGCAGGTTAAACAGAAGACTAGAGAGTATAACCGGCCATTATGCTTGGCGTTTGTAGACTATGAGAAAGCCTTTGATTCGATCGAGACTTGGGCTGTGCTTCAGGCCCTCCAACGATGCCATATTGACTTTCGCTATATCGAAGTGTTGAGATGTCTGTACGAGAGCGCTACTATGTCAGTCCGTGTACATGAAGAGCTTACACAACCTATCCAATTGCACCGAGGAGTGAGACAGGGAGACGTTATATCTCCGAAACTGTTCACAGCTGCGTTAGAAGATATGTTTAAGCTGCTCGATTGGAAAGGACTTGGCATCAACGTTAATGGCGAGTACATCACTCATCTTCGATTTGCCGATGATATAGTAGTCATGGCAGAATCCATGGAGGATATAAGCACTATGCTCGAAACCCTTGACAGAGCTTCTCAACAGGTGGGTCTTAAAATGAACATGGACAAAACGAAAGTCATGTCTAATGCCCATGTCGTACCTATACCGATATCAGTTGGAAGTTCTGTCCTCGAAGTTGTAGACGAATATGTGTATCTGGGACAGGTAGTCCAAATGGGTAGGTTCAACTTCGAGGTTTCTCGTCGAATCCAATTTGGATGGGCAGCGTTCGGGAAGTTAAGGTCTGCCTTAACTTCCCGAACGTCTTTTCGTCCAAAATACCTCAGTGTCTCAAGACGAAGGTCTTTGAACAGTGTGTGTTGTCAGTTATGACATACGGAAGCGAAACGTGGTCGCTCACTAAGGGCCTCTTGAATAGACTCAAGGTTGATCAGCGTGCTTGAAATGGTCGAGACGCTACTACAGCATGGGTTCCGGATTCAATCCCCGGGCATTACAAACGTTTGATGCATGAGCATGTCAGTTTAAAATGTTTTTGGTGTTTCTATGTATGACATGTATGTATACAATTACTATATATATATAATATATATATATATATATATAATATATTATATATATATATATATATATATTTATATATGTTAGTATGTTTCTATTCAACCTATCGCAGTCCACTGCTGGACATAGGTCTCCTCCATTTCGTGCCAGATATCCCGGTCCTACGCTTTTCTCATTCAGCCTCCACCAGCGACCTTTCGCAAGTCGTCGGTCTATCATAAGTATGTTTATCATTTGTTTTAATACCCATATTACAGGCTAATGCTTAGTTTGGGGCTAGATGGCGCTATGTGTCTGAGGATATTTATTCATATATTATTATTTATTTTAATACATACCTACATAATGACGCTTTGGCGAGTAATAGCTGTAATCTGAGATAGACTAGAATCGATACTGTGGTCCCTTAAGGACTATAGGCAACAGTTGCCACATACAACAAATGGGATTTAATAGACAAAATAAAATATCCCAATCATGGTACAAATATTATAGTTTTACAACCACTTGTTATCATCTCCAAAAGACTCGAAATTCGAAAAAGTCACAACTAACTACACGGGAAATTCATACGTTAGGTTAGGTTAACATAATGTTTTATATATCAAGTAAAATAGAAAATACTCTCTAAAGAGAGTATTTTCTATTTTATAAATAACATTTGAAATCTGTACACCATTGCCCTGGTAACGAATTCCAATCTTCACGCATTATAACACTCGTGCAAATGTTTAATCATTTATTTTGGAATATTTCGTGATATTATTAAAAACTCCTGAATTTTAAATTTAAGCGTCTACTAAAATCCACTCAATACCGGCCAATATTGTATAAACTAACTTACAGAAAATCTATTCCGTAAATTGCGTAAAACATTATAATAAACAGAATTTGTAACGACCTTGGAGTAGTGAAATAGGTCTCAATGCACATCGAGCTTAACTTATATAACAAGTTTGGGTGCCCTCTGAATCTTTACCGCAAAATCTTTCTTCTAAAAACCTAAGTAGTGTTTTTAGCGTGTAAACACTTATAAAAAATATGATATTTTTATTATACATAAGTTAACCAATTTTTTAATGCCATGTGCTCAACAAAAGACATACCAATACAGGGATGATTTGACAATAGCGCAAGTTCAGTACCTAACTATCGCAATAGTTAGGCCGCAACACATCCTCTCAAATTCCTCTGATATTCAAAGGCATCATAAGCCGTTGTTCCCGGCTATCTGCAGTAAGGATCGAAAGTTGGGTAGTTCCAAATACTTGATTTATGGCCAATCTAATAAGTGTGATTAATAACTTTGCTTAACTTTAAAGAACACTATCGTAACATTAGGTGTTATTAACACTACGAGTATCCGTATCTTATTCATCTTTTATAAGTATTTTGTAATCACACTCTGTATTATACTGCGTATACTGCTGGGCATTAGCGATGTTGTTAGCGTCACTCGTGTCTAACTCATCATATAATAAAATATGTGCCAGGTAAATTGCAAGTTAACTGAAGGATAAATCCCTATCCTTTAACAATGGATCAATCTTGCCTTTGAGATAAAAACGTGTTCTACAAAGGCACCTAACTTTTAATAGTATCATAAAGCTTTTAAGCCCGCCAGACAAACTCGCCATCAATGGAAATTTCGCAACTTTTTCCCGGAAATATCAAATTAGGAAAACGATTTTCATTTTCGATTTTTGTAACTACACTGCGATGGTGTGCAGGTGTGCTTTCAATGATAAATGTAATAGATATGATTTGGTACTTAATAATTTATGTCACACCCATAAAACTAGAGATTTCAGTAAATATGTATCACATAAAAATAATAATTGTATGAATAGGCACTTAATAATAATAATTAATGGCGTTGAGTGGTGACGTCCTCATCCCCCGCTGGTGGATTAGCTTTACGCTAGTACCACCAGCGTAAGTAGTAGCACCACTAGCAGTAGTGGTTAGAAACAAATTTGGAGCCCGTACAACTCGTTCGATGAGTATACAGGCGATATACTCGTAGAATACATTATAACGACTAGTACACTAAAAGAAAAGTGAGGTCGCGTCTCTACGCAAACTCAAGGAGCAAGCAAGGCCATCAATTTATATTGTTTTATACACTTTGCTTATAATCTATTTAGATTACAAAATTACTTTATCTAATCGAAATATTTAAAAGAAAACAATGATGTTGAAAGCAATTTGTGAAATAGAAAAATTATTTTTGCTGGAGCTAGCATAGCTTTATAAAAAACGTACCTACTGTGCCCTCTGTCCTCTCCGTCACGTCGTCCTGATAGATTGGAAAAGATTTAGAAACCAATATAGCCGGGTTTTTGGGTGTTTGTAAGTAAATAGGTTCACATTATAGTAGAGATGACTGCTCCATAGCCGATCCAATCGGCCAAGTTTCTACACCATTCTGGGACGAACAAAGAATAAACTGATCGGAAAGTACTTTGCCACATAAATATCGGACTGACAATCATAAATAGACAGATCATAGAGCTATGGTTGTTAACATTTTTTTTGTGTAGGTGAGAGTTATAAATAGTAGAAATCTCCACTAATATTAAAAAGCTGAACAGTTTGTTTGTTTGAAAGCGCTAATCTCAGGAACTACTGGTTCAATTTGAAAAACTTTTTCAGTGGTAGATAGCTTATTTATCGAGAAAGGCTATTATCATATTCACGTTAAGTACAAAAGAGTCAAGCAGCAAGAAATAGTGTTTTAAAAAATGTTATAAAGAATATGTTGGAACGTCGAACTGCCACGTCGGTATGCGTCCCCGAGGGTACTAGAGCCTCGAGTCTCATATCTAGGGCTAATGTTATTTGGAATGTGAGGAACGAAAAATTCCTTTATTTCCCTTTTCAAGCTCCGGTTCAAGGCAAGTTCATGAATAGAATCAAACTAAAAGCAAGCAAAACACCGTGTATAATTAATGTGTGTCAATGAGTAAAAAGGTGAACCGACGCTATAGGTTAAAAGAGAGATGTTCTATTATGTTCAATGTCAGCAGTCAAAAAGACAGCCCAACTGGTGTGGTGAGTACATGAGAGGTATTCTATTCATGTAATTTACAAATCATTATAAGAAATAACCTGCCCGTATAGCCTTTATAACATAAGTTGGTAGGCCTAGGTACGATTAGAAGTCTTACCCTTCAAGACTAAACTAACAAGTTTTGACGTAGTAAATTGTAGGTCGCTACCTAAAAAATACAGGCTCAAAGTACACTGAAGTTTTCCTTTTAAGCCTGACATATAGGAGGCATTAAATTGTAAAAGTATTCTTTTGTTTTCTTTTCAGACTTCGTTGTCGCCCGCCATGACAGATGGCAAGCATACGTTTTATAAAAAGTATAATTCATCAACTTCAACGGTTTTCTTTATAACTTTTAACAATAATAGTGGAAAATTATTTTTATATGTCTAAATTACATATTTTTTATGGCAACCATGCGTTATACTACGTCTACGAATATGGACCATAAGAATGCCATTCCCTCATATAAGTTCGACAAAATGCGCCACAACCTTAATCTATAAAGATTTAAAAAACTATTTGATAAGATGTACAATTTGATTTAGTGCTGTTCTAAAACAGAAGGGACAAAATGAAATTATTTTCAATATTAAGACCCCTCATAGAGAATTATAGGTACATATTGTATCAAGGGATATTAAAATACAAGAGACGCTAAAATGAACATTGATTATTTAAGTACAAGGCTTGAAATCCCAAATCAAATTTATTTATTGTTTGGCCGATTATCACCAACCTGAACGTCAGGAAGTTAGTAACTTAGAGATTATGTCAAATTCCCTCTCCACTGCCAGTCAAACGTTGAACTTGAAAATATATTCAGCTATTATTACTATCGAATTCCTTAATCAGTAGGTAACTTCAATTCAGAATACTTTAATCAATTTAATTGTAAATCATTATTAATCTTCAAATAGCTTTTTTCGGATTACAGTTCTTTTAATTTTTTATTTTTAGGTCCGTTACTTTTAAATGGTAGACTCAACTATTAATTCTCGGGAACGACAAATTAACGTATTGAAAACAAATCATTAAAAATATTACTGAATTTACTATGCAATTTTTATAAATCTGACTAATACTTATAAAATATATTGGGTGGCAATGATAATGTCTTACGTTCTGAAGTTAAAGATAGACGACAAAACCTAATGTGAAAGAACTATTGAGAAAAAAAATATCTAGGCAGTTCTCGTTGAAACAATTTAATATTGAAAGCTACCTAATGCAATATTCATGAACAAATTTGTCAATAATAGTCTAAATGTTAAAAAAAATACAAAAAAGATTTAGTATTTTACTACAAGTCATGGGTTGAAGTTTGTTAGTTCTCTGAGGCTTAATTTAACATCTTGAACAAATTTAAATAGAATTTCGGCTAACGAAACGTAATTGAAAGAATTACAATATTTACTTGAGTGGTTCGTTGACTAAAGGTGAGAGAAATATTTCCTTGTAGATCCAAACTATTTCTGTTGGATGATAATTTTGTAATGTTATAAGGCAAACTAAAATACTCGACTTCACGAATATTCACTAACGGGTGTGCTAATTACGATTGGATATGTTTTCTCTTTATTAAAGATCTTTGGCACACTTATTATATTATAAAGCTTTAACATTAAGATGCTCTAATTTAATGTTAAAACAATATTATAAAATACATAATTTACATATCAGACACCGTGTTAGCTTAAAATTACATTATCTAATTTCAAGCCAATCAATCATACAAATGGTTGCCATATAAATTAAAAATACCTTTGAAAATAAACAACTATATTTTAGTATCCAGTAAATTTCATTATACGTCCCCAGGCCCTACCGAGGGGCATGAGTCTACCCGTAAAGGGTGTATAGGCCTTAGTAGTCTTGAGTTTCTTCGTAGGCGTGCGCAGGTTTCCACACGATGTTTTCCTTCACCGTAAGAGCGTCGGCTAAACGTACATATAACTTCTAAAATTAATTATTTTTTTAAATTATAAAGAGACAGACAGACTCTCACACAAACACACTCACTCATACTTAGTAACTGTTCCTATTTTTTTTTCTTTTGCCGCTAGTGTTTATTTTTATATTCTTGTATGTGTTTTCATGTTTTTAGCCGTCTTTCTTGTTTTGCATAGTTTAGTTTCCGCTAATAATTTGATATATGTCGCAATAATTTCTTTGAATTCTGTCTATTCATTGGTCACACTCTCAACAGATATCGTACTCAGGATCCCCAAAATACAGGATTTTCCTAGTTTGTGGTCCACTGGCTAATGAACGCATCTTCTATGTTTATGTTACTGTATCAGTCTATTCATGTATGTTGCTTTTTTTTGTATAGTTTCTCTATTTATGTTTTGTTAATTGTGTGGAAATAAAATAAAATATATAAAATAAAATAAATAAAAACTCTGACGTGGCGGGATTTTTACCTGTACCCTCCAGATCGACTGAGGCAACAGACCACACCACTGAACCACCAACGCCCAAAATAAGTTTTAATCGATGAAGAAATGTAGGTATACTAAGGAATCAATATCATTGCCATCAGTGTTTTTCACCTTTGTTGAATACGATATTGTCGCAACCATATATTTTTGTTAGAAATTAATATCAATTTCCCCATCTCTTTTTCTATCTTTCAGATAGGACCAATAACAGACTTACGATGGCATCTGAGCGGAGTGAGGGCTCCAGAGAACAACATCGCCATCCACGTGACCCCACCCGATATCGACGAAGACGAATTCGTGCCACCACTGCGAGCACGCAGGAAGCTCAGCACGCCTTTGGTGGCACTGCCTTCAGATGCTGAAGGACTCCTTGCTATGGGTCGTAAGTACCGACCCTATTTTGTATCATCTATAGACAGGTCTTTGACCGCCATCTCACCAGATGGTAAGTGATGATGCGGCCGAGGATGGATTATGCCTGTTACAGCCTATTAACTTTTACTTTAAAGACGTATAGCGGGCTCCTGTCATCGCAGTGGAAAAAACATGGAAAAAATTGGCCAAGTGCGAGTCGGATTCGCCCATGGAGGGTTGCGCGGCAACAAGTAACATAATAACAGTATCGGACAAAATACTTAGGTTACGCCATACGGACGGGCAGATAGACAGACATGACGAATCTATGAGGGTTCGGATTTTTGCCATTTGGCTACGGAACCCTAAAAAGGGCACCAGTCCACGATTTTTTTAGTTAAGGTTATCTTAGAGTTACAATAATATGGATACATACATCATAGTTGAATTCTCATCAGAACCAAATTTAAATTTAAGAAACATCTGTTGACAAATCTGTGCAATTTCATTGATGAACATTTTACCCAAAAAAAATAAAACAAACGCTAAGCTAAATTAAACCGTTAAAAAACAAAACTTTTTTTCCTAAAATTAAACTGTCAATCTCAACTAAAACCTTTTATTTTATTGTTCATTCCTGAGCGGGCAAACATAATTTAAAATTATTTAGATCCTGTTGTCCTTTCAGATTCCCTTTTATAACTAAGCAAGTAGCATTAACTTTATTAAGTTTTTGGACTTTGAGTGATCGGTCTAGTAGAGCACTGATCGCTTATTTGGAAAGCCTTTATGGCCGAGCTGCCTTAATTACATAAACCTCTTTAGTTTGAATGTACGATCTCAACTATGGAGTAGTAGGCAGTAACAGCAGGAATGTTTAGTCAGACCAATGCAACTTAGAAATATCAATGGCTACAGTACATTATAAATGTAAACTACTGTACTTTACATACATAAATAGGTCCAAAGCGCTCATTGTCTTCTTTTGATAACATCTTATAACTTATTAGGTCAAACCAGAACACGACCGAATTCGTGACCACACACATAAAACCTCGTCATGTTTTCTAAGTAAATGCTTGAACATTCGCACTCGGCACCGTTTATTTATTATTGTCATGAAACTAATTAGTTACATAACATCACATCGTTACTTCACATAACAAATATTTTTTTGTTTCCTCAACTAAGGACAAAAATTGGCCATCCAGATAAGGAGTTCTTTTTCTTTGCGGATATATGCGAATACGGATTTTCAGATCATCACTAATAATATTAAAGTGTCACAAAATAAGTCATTTTAAAGTTCGTTATATATAATAATCTAATATTTATAAATTGTCGTGGAGTAAAATTCGAAAATATACAATTATATGAGAATTAAAAGTTATCATACCTACAATGCTTTGTACATATGATGATATGATATAACTTTTAATTCTAATAGAATTTTAGATTTATTTTTTATTGTTGCAGCGAATACTTATATTATTTAATTGAAATCAATTAAAATGTATATTGTAAATTAATTTGACCTATTTTAAAATTCTGTAAAAACACGAGCCTGAAATGGGATATACGATGGTCATGACATTTTAATGAGCAGCCAGTTATAAGCATAATGGGAACTAGATTATACATCTTGGTTACATGAATACCGTAATTAAATCCAGTTTACTCAAAATGCGCACAAGCTACAACCCTCACATAACTCAATAATGTTTTCCCTACTTAGTGTAACGTTGATTCAAACAGTTGTTAAAGTTTACTCGAAAATATATTTATCAAATTGATTTCATAAAATAGTATCGTTCATTGAACAAGCTAAGGAAATACGACAGGGAAAATAGATGTTAACGTACATACACACATTCATGCGAGATAGGCTTATTTATCTTAACGGATAATACATTACCTTATAACTCACAAACACAATTGGCCCGATATATTGTGTCCAAGGGTCTAATTAATAACTTTTTACAAGAAAGCTTAATTCAATATGGATTTTTTTCCTTTTGCAATTAATTTAAAAATTGATTTCAAAGTCTTAATTTTTTTTTTATGATATGAATCATATCAAGTTCCTAAAAATGTATTTAGAATAATAATACATTATAGAATATAAGGACAAGTCATCTTGCGTTATTGCGAGAATACAAAAAAAGTTAAGATGATTTATAGGCATAAATTTGGATATTTAAAGAAAATAATAAAACAAAAATTCATATGTCAACTAGCGTGAGACTTAAATTATTTTCAGTTAATATAATGGTGGTACATATCGGGCTCATGGAATTAACAAATATCTATCATCACAGACGCATACCTCACAGTACAAATAATCCTTTTACGTTGAATAAAAGGGTTGTTTTAGGCATTGTAAGGGATTAGCTATATCACCGTGGCTTTTCACTAACAAAAGTAATCAATCAAATGTGAGCATTTTATTCTGAGCTTTTTCATTATATTTTCAAGTCGTTGACAGATATTGTCTTTAAGAAATCTTTTAGAATGGAATGTCAGGTAATAAGTCAGTTTAAAGTTTCAAGAGTAGGTAACCAATTTTGCCGAAACAGAAGGATCTTTTTACTAAAATTTTATTTAACATTAAATAAAGAGTGAAAGTAAGACCATTCATGTCTCCAATCTAACCTCACCGGCCAATTAAAGCAAGTAATCAGAGTTCAAATATAATGCTTAGGTACTCATGTAGTTTCTGGTAACCAGTGGTGTGCACTCCATATATGCAAATAAGCAGTGTATACCCTATGCGTCCAGACGACCCGGAAAATCGCCAAAACATCAAAAGATTCTCACTTATTCGCCCATTTTCATCTACAGATTTGAAACCAGGGGCGATCTGCTGTCATCAACAGCACTCAATTTGACAAAAATGTATATTACTTATTGTTCTTGTAATGAGTGTCACCCACTTTGCATACCCTACTCATAGTATCTGTGCACGTCACTGCTGGTAACAATATATTCTTGTTATGAATCATTAACAAAAAAGTGTTCTTTTTTATATTTTAGTATCTGAGTCTAAACAGTAAAATGGATCGCGGCGTAATAGGGAGACGAATAAGGAGAAGGAAATATATCCACACCCAAGGGAGTGGTTATACTTCGTTTTGACTCTGCAAAGTTATGATACAGCATGTTTTATTATGATTTCCTATTCAATCATTTAACAACAAAAGTCAAATCCGTTAATTCAAATTAGGCTTACACTAAGCACTTATGGAGCGTCAAGAAATACACAATATTCTTTTTTTTTAAATAACAAGGTTGTAACGTTCTACTTCAGTAGAGGACATACCTTCCTTTTGTCAGTTGTTGGCCTCAATCAATGCCGCTCTGTCGGCGTATCACTTACCATCGGGTGAGCGTCCTGTCCGTCCTATACACTTTATAACATAAAAAACTAAGGGAAAAAACGGGACTATTATTTTAACACTTTAGAAACCTCGATAGACTTTAAACACTATTTATTTAAACTATGTATTTAATTTTTCATTGATTGGAATACGTCTGCGTCTGACTTTATTCCAAATCAAATCATTTATTTGTTCCATGCCATGTTCATCTTAAAATAATATATTAACGTCATTCATTATTATGTTAAGTGTCATTTTTATAATGTATGACGTAAACAAGTTTGACGATTCTGGTGTACGTCAAAAACTCGAGTTTATGTTTACTCCTAACTGTTTGTTTATTGTAATTGTATTTTGTATGAATAAATAAAAACTTTAAAAACTATTCATAATTCTGAGAAATGTTTCGGGAAAAATTGTAATGAAGATCCTATAGCAAATTGTTCAGGCTAAGTGCTTCAAAAACCATACGCATTCGATCACATTGTTAATCATCTTGTAATCTAAATTGACATGGTAAGTTTAAGTCTTCTTTATAAGAGGCTAATACCTAACTCGTGACTTGTAAATAGTAGACATATGTTTGATGTGCCTTCTATGAAATAACGTGAAAGTCTCTTAGTAAGAACAAAATCTATGGCAGCAAAGTCATGGTTCTCGACAGAGATGAAATAGCTAGTGCGTTAGACTGAAAACGATATTTCATAGTATTGATCATAGATATAACTGTGTGCACTATTCATTTTAAGCACCTCAGTGATAAATTGTCTTAATATCTTGTAATAAATTAAGGAAGTAAACGAGAATCCCCGTATAGAATTAAATACAATTCGTGTTGGACATGATGATAGGCCTACATTCCTTTTTAGTATTCCGTAGCCAAATAGCACAAATTCGCTAGAGATTCGTCATGTCCATCTGTCCGACCGTATGTCACAACCAATTTACTCTAAAACTATAAGAACTATGCTGTTGAAACTTTGCAAGTAGGTATAATGTGTATTCTATGAACCTCATTATAATTTTTACAAGAAAATTCGTAGGAAGAAGATTTTGTACACGTTCCAAAGTATTTAAATATGTGTATATCATGTTACCACAAGGACAGCGATGAGAAACAGTGCAAGAATGTTTTATAGAATAATATATACTCAAGATCAAACCTCGAGTATATATTATTTCTAAACAGGGGAGAAACATGGGATCTTTCTTATTTTAGTTATAATTCCCCGATTTTTAGCTTATTTTCATTGTAGCCTCACTCTCATTTTTTGGTCTAATTTGACCAGACTGGTGTTCGATAAAATAATAATTATTTTTGATTTTATGTTACTTGCTGTTATGGAACCATTCATGAGTGAATCAGACTCGCACGTTGCTAATTTTTGTCCTTAGTTCAGGAAATAAATAATATTATAATTAGCCGGAATTTTTGTTTGTTGGAATCATCTAGACCTTCTAAGTATTTTCAGAACTCTATTAACCCACTTGCTCATGAACTTTTTGAGCCGTATCTTTATTCTATTATTTTTAAATTAATTTGTGAATAATATTTCCAGCTTAGAATTTCTAACTAAAGCAGATGGCATGGTAAAAGTGTTATGATGGTTGCTCCTCAGCAGACTATATTTCAGAGCGGCAGATTCACGTAGGTACATTGGTTTAAATTTTGATTCAGTAAAACCGATATATTCCGCAAAGAAATAACGGACATCAAACGTTTGGTGCACGCCTCATAAACCCTAATAATGACACTTTTTTATATATTAACACAATAGGTTACGGAAAAAGTATTTTCTCATTTAGTATGAACCTGTAATAAAATGTCTTTGACTATACTACTTGTACCTGGCTGGTTTTAAAACTTCGTAGTATTTTTATGAACCTAGAGCAGTCTTAAATTTGGTTTAAGCGTTTACAATCCGGAAATTTTAATGTCAAAAATCCACGTCACTCTCGTCGTCCCACTACGGATAAATAGGAAGCCATTTTTTAAAAAAAACTACACCAAGCACACCAATAAAAAAGCTTTCTAACACTTGTGCTAAAAAAACAAACAAACTCAAATGAACGGCCAAGAGGTATTTTCAAGATACAATTTATTCACGATATCATATTGCAGATAATATCTTTACTTTAAAAGTAGCCCGTTCGTCAGATGTTATTTCGTAACTGCTGTACCTTTGGTGATCCATCACCACAAGTTAGAATAATACGGCTCTATTTACTTGTATCTTCTACCTATAAACACATGACTATTACCACTATGTAAACAAACATATAAGTAGCTATGTTGAACCTAAATTTGAAGACTTTCGTTTATAATTATATAAGGCGTACAGTCACTAGACTTGGTCGACACAAGCAGTTTCTAGTTTTTATAACCATTTTACATTCCGCATCTTATTTATGGTGTAAAAAATAATTGTTAAGGAGAGGCAATAGTTTAGGTATTTGATACTTGTGTGCAATATGTTGTATGTCCTATCTGTATATCATGTATATTTTAGTACTCAGGGTACTATTGCGATAGGTCTCGCTAATACCTTTAAAAATTTCAATGCCTTATCTCGTTTATAAGGTCAATTATCATATGATCACAACTTTTATAAGCGTACCTATATGCTTATTACTGTACACATCTATATATTTCGTTAATTACGCACGAAGTACTGGAGGTACGCCAATTTACGTGCAAGTCAAAGATAATAAAGACATCCCAGACACATAAAGATTATTACTCAAACCATTTTTGTTCCAAGAAATAAAATATTAAGAATAAAAAGTATGTAAAAAAATGCTTATGAAACAATGGAAATTAAAATTTTCTAAATAAGGAATGTTCGTAATATTCGCTAGAGCACTTGAGCAGAAATCGCTTTGGCTCCTTTACTCCGGGTGTAATTTTCTGGACTTATCTAACAATATTTTGCTTTTGAATGCCCAAACATTTTTTTTACGATTTTGTTAAGATATCTACAAAGCTGAATGTACACGAGGCGAAACGGCGTTCCCATATTTGTTACCCATCTTATTATGATAATATAATTAATAATTTACTAAAATAATGAATTTGACAATTGGCGCAATATATATATATACTTATATTATTAGGTTCAAGTCCCGCCACGTACCAATGTGTTTTAAAATTTTTGAAAAACATATGTACGTTATCCGACGCTCTTACGGTGATGGAAAACATCGTGAGGAAACCTGCGCACGTCTGCGAAGAGATTCAAAGGTTGTGCGTGAAGTCGTCCAACCCGCACTGGGCCCGCGTGGACGACTAAGGCCTATACACCCTGTACGTGCAGGCTCATGTCCCTCGGTGGAAACGTTTAATGAGCTGATGATGATGATATATACTTATATATAGAAAATGTAAAATATAAATTTCTTTTTTGTTAATACAATGTAAAACAATGTACATACTATAAGTTTTGGAAAAAACATTGTCGTTAGAAAAGCAAGTGCACAGCGGGACAACAATTCATATGCATACACGTTTCATACCGACGACCAAAATGGTTCGTCAATATTTTCGTCAAATATTGATGAACCATTTTGCTCGTCAGTATGAAACGTGTAAGTCGAC